>JAOVVI020001248.1:0-25329 GCA_028571085.2 Nepenthes alata | reverse complement strand
CACTTTCTATTAGAGTACATGCTGTGTTTAGAAATAAAGTTTTTCTAATCTACTGAAATTCAAAGTAATTAAATTACGTCTTAGTACTGTATCTCCTGGGTCTCTTTTGACCACCAGATGAATTACAAATATAATTAGTTACCAAGGTGGTTCAATACTTTTGGATGTCAATTATGGGCAGGTGGCCACATCTATGAGGAGGCATGTAGTGCTCGGGTCATCCTGCATCAACAAAGAGAGGAAGGAAAAATTGAAAAATACATTGAAATCATTGAAAAAAAAAAGGTGAAAACCTGTTGAAATGAATTCCATGAAATTGAAGCTTGGGTGTCTCCACTTAAGTGAAATTTCTAAAAGACTGCCTCTTTGGGACACTTGTGTTTGAAGGTTCCTTCCTTTCCAGTAGATTATTAATTGAATTGTGAGGTTGTTAGAAGGATTTTTTGATTGATTCTAGTAAGTTGCCCCAGCTTTCTGAGGGTTTCCACCTTTCATGAGCCACAACATCTGCAAATTTCATGTGTGGGCTTTTTGCTTTCACAAGCCATCTCACTTGTATGTGTGTGTGATCATATCCATTTTTAATCTAGAAGACATGAAGTTCTCATTATACCATGAATAGTTATGCTAATGACTAGTTTCAACTTGTATCTAGGGTTGGTGTCAATATTGCTTCTTCTTTATTCCCTTATGTATTCACTTGGAAGGTAAATGAGGTGGGAAATTTTGGAGGATGTTGTTTGATAATTTGCTTATCATGTTTCAGCTGGAAGGCAGAAAGATAGGAGTTCTTCCATCAACTGACCAAAAATCCTTGTTTCTAGGAAACCTTCACAAGGGTCAGTTTCATATTTGGTTGTTTTCTAAAAATATTAATCATCGTTTTGTGCAAGGTCTTGAGTTTCAAGACTTATTCTTTTTGACCCCTGTATTTATCCTCGAGTTTGCTTTTTTTCAGATTGGAGTACCGATGACTTCAACAAAATTATTCGGCAGGTATATAATTGCTGTTGCTTCTGGGATGTTTATGTACACCTTCACATTAGCAGAATAGAGAAGGCTCTTTTTCTGCAGGTTTTCCAGGATGTGGTATCTGCTGATCTTGCAATGCCACCGATTGGTAAAGATGGTGCTTCTGGTCAAAAACGACGTAACCAGGGGTTTGGTTTTGTTACGTTTTCATCCCATGCTGTGAGTTCCCTCTTCCTTTTCGAGTCACATTGTTTTTGTTTGATGATTTTCTTGTGTGAATGACTTATTACATGCATTTAAATTCATACAGGGTAAGGGCTCAGTTCGTGATTTTGGTACTTGGTCCACTGTCTTTTTTGGATTGTTATGTACTGAAGAAAATCAATCCAAAATCTTAAAAACTTTGTTAAAGTTGATGTAGATGATCTGTATTCTTAAATATCAATAAATACTTTCCAACTTCCTAAATGTTTCCCAGAAAAGGCTTCTAAATTGGATGTGGAACCTTGAACATCAGTATGTTTCTTACAATGCTCTTGACCAGTCGTTAATCTTTGCTCAACGCCAGCTGAAGCTTGTGTGCCCTGATGAATGTGTTATCAGATCATTGTCATGTTTAAGAAATCTTGTCTCGCCCTTGCTTGTCTCATCAACTTGCTGCTAAAAATGTATCTGAAGTTCATTTTAATGCTTCATTTCCTGCACCAGCTATTTCATTTACTGCCTGAGTCATTGTGCTTTGTGTTATTTCTTCTGTGCCTCTTGACCGACTTCTAATCCTGTGTATGGCTATCCTTACATGTGCACAAGGGTGCAATGTAATTTTTCCAATAAGTAGGGTTGCCGCTGTCCAAGGGGAATCAAATTTATTCTAGTACAAACTGATAAGTTATCATTAAGTAAACCTTACCCATTTAAACCATAAAATACTAAAACAAAAAGATGACAGCTTTGACAGTATTTCTGGAACTTAACCAAACTAAATCTGATTGAAGTTGTGAAATTTGTGAAAGCATAAGAAACAATGTAAAACTCTGAATGATTCTGAAACAAATATTCAAACTTTGTATCATTTTAAAACAACTAACAAGATTTAAAACTTGGAGCTATACCCTAATGGTCGGAAGTAAAGTTCTAATTTTTACCCAGTTGAAACATTCTAATCTTTGTAAATTAAATTGGCTACGACTTAACTCTAAAGACAAGTGTGTCTTGCTGATAAACAAAAGAAAGACATGAACTTGTTGCATTAGAAATAAAACAGAACCGGGACACTGGTTTAGAGAAGAAATTGAAGTAATCATTTTGGAGAATAAAAGCAGCAACATATGTTTTCCGAATTCTACATTGCCGCCCAGCTAAACGAATGAAGCATGATCAAACATGAATTAAGAACACCAGTAACTTACTGTAATTGAATAATCTAAATCAGGACAAAAGAAACCCAACAGAAAATTCAGCAACACTTCACAATTTCAGCAAGTGAACAACTCCTTACAATTTCTGAACAAACAAATTGTGACACCAAATTGTTTTACAAATTGCTAGTTAGTTATCTTCCTGATTGCTGCTCTAGTTGCTAGCAAACAGCTCTTAAGACTACCAAAAGCCGCCTAAACTACCTATTCATGTTCTCCTCCTGGGCTCCTCCTCTCTCTTGTTTATAGAGCAGCCATAAACAAGGCCCTCTTCCTTTTTTCCCCCTTAGGCTCCTGCTCTAATCTCCAAACTTCTCTTTTGCAGCCTCTTGCTTTTTTTAAAACAGAATACATGCTGGACATTTCCGCTTGCATTTTTCTTGTCCTTCAATAGGCTGCTCTTCTTGAATTATTCTTACACTGAAATCTGTACTGAATTTTTTTCAACTTCTTGTGTTCGTTGCACCTGCCAGCACTGTTTCTCTTTCTGAAATTCTTCAGTGTTGCACCTTCCAATTCAGCCATCTCACCCTGAATTCTTTCCTTAAGAAAGCTGGCTACCCTTGGGCTTCTATGGATTGGGATTTGTGGAAGCATGATGCTCTTTCTTTCGTTTCTGAACTTCTTTCTTTGGGCTTGCCACTTTAAAGAAACATTATTAATTGAAATATAATGATAAAATTAACCAACTAGCAAAATTAAGTTTAAGGAATAACACTAAATAGATCAGAAATAAATGCGATTTTCACTATTTATCACCTCTCTTGTTGCTGCTGGACTTTATACAATAATTTATACATATACATGTGGAATCTTTTGTTCCTTCAAGGAAAGATCTATGTAATGGGCAACATTTTCTAATTGGTCCAGAATCAAGTTTAAGATTTGTCTCTAATTCTTGCCCACAACTAAGTTACTTGTTTCCATACATTTTCATTGCTGTAAAGGTTCAGTGGAAAAGCTATTAATCATCAACTTGAACTTTTAACCAGGGAATAGAAGAAGAAACAGATTCATCTTTGTAAGTTTCATAATATTATCATCCTTCTGCATCTATGTTGGTTCTATATGCGCACTCATTCAAACACATGCATCATCCTCCATTTGCTCTGCTAATATTAGAACCCTATTTGCCTGTATGGTCGGACTATCCTAATCTCCCAAGTATGACAGCTGCTATTTCTTAGTCATTCACATAATGACTCATTTATGCCATGTATCCCCTAAAATGACTCTTGTTTAAAACATAGGTGGATTATCTTTGTGAGTAATTGAATTACCTAAAGTGATATTTGACAAAGAAGCAGCTGCAAATAATGAAATACAGTTACACACTTCAACATATTAAACAATTCAGATAATCCTTGCTCAATGTTAAGAGTTTATCTAATGACCATCTTTTTCAAATGACATGATATGAGATGTGCTCAATTGCTTTTAGTTGTTTCCCGTCCAACATAACTTCACTGATTAACTCTGTGCTGGATTTGAATATTCCTTCACAAGGCAAAGCCGGATGTTGCGGTTTTTTCCATGTAAATAGCCGTATGTTTGGGATAAAAATCTTGTTTACTGACTATTACTTGCATGGTTGCTTTTTATTAGGTGATATCATTTTAGGGTTCTTCCTTTCGTGTCATTACATCTTCTTGATAATGCTACTGCAGACACATTCACAAATTCTGGATGTTGTCATCAGTATGTTTGTCCCTCGTCTATATTGTCAGTTTCAAGCTATCTCCCTGTTTAACCAATTTTTTTTCTGTTGGATATTTACCATAATTCCATTTTTTGCTAAAATGTAGATTGTCTATTGTCCTTTATGTTCATGCCTTATTGAGTAAAGAATCTTTTCTCTTTTCCTCTCTAGGCTCATCTCCACTTGATTAGGGATAGAAAATCAACAATTCACTCTATATATCATCGATAATATCTGAAAGTATGCTGTTGGTTTTAGATTCTCAGTTCTCTTGTTAATTATACCGTAATCTGGCCGCTGGGCGAGTGCTCAATGGACCCTCTTTAAAGGGCCTTAATATTTACAACATTGCATTGGTATGTTGTGCACAGGATAAGCTGTCTAATGTGTGGGGCTGCATTGACAATGCTATATCTTGTGTTTGTCAGCTACCATATATCTTTTCTTTTGTCTCAGTAGTTGACCGGAATTTTATGAACTGAGCTCCTGAGAACTTCAAATTGAATATTTTTATTCTCTTAAATATGATATGCTGTTATCTGATGCAAACATCAAGAAACTTTACAGACTTTCCAAAAGAAAGATGCTCAGGAACCCAAAAATTTAAAAAACGAAAAAAAGAAAATCAAGTACCACAATGTCACTTATCTTCAATAAACCAAATCATCTGTCCAATCCTTCCATCCCTCTCTTTATGCCAATAAGTGATTATCTGACTACTTCCAAGTCTGTATGCATATGAACGACAAAAATCATGTTCACTGACAGTGTCATATTGGGGCTGTCAGATCAAAGACCATCCTGTCCTATCCTTACAATTTAATCCCAACTCCTTGGAAATCCTAATTACAGGCAGCGGCTCGGGCATATAGAATGGGGACCAAAACAGACTTTGTTATTGGGGGCAAGTGGCATCCAACTGTGGAGTGGGCTGAGGAGGAACCTGAAATTGATCCAGAGGAGCTATCTAAGGTTGTTTCTATATTGTCTGCTCAGCTTCTAACATCACCTATTTTTCTTTAGATGTGTTTTAGCCTGCCTAACTTCAGCATTCCATTAATTTCAGGTGAAGGTTGCATTTGTCAGAGACCTCCCTTTTGATGTTGATGAAGCCTATCTAAAGAAGCTCTTTGAGCCTTATGGGAAGGTGGGATTTATTGAAATACAAATTTGTCAATAAAATGCTGCATAATCTATTCCTTACTATTTATTGATTTGGCTTTCAGTTGGAAAAGATAGTGCTATCCAAGAAAAGTAACTCTCAAGTAGGGTTTGTTCACTTCGCTGAGCGATCTGTAAGTGAATTTAGTACCTTTGGTAGCTCTATTTTTTTGAGAAATTTTTATTTCTTGGCATTAATAAGAGCACAACTTTCTTTATTCTGATCATGCATCTACTTATTTTAGCCATTTAGATAGTTGAACTTGAATTAGTGGCTTGGTTTAGCCATTTAGATAGTTGAGCTATTAGTGGTTAGAAATGCATTTTGGATTGTAATTTGTTAGATTCAGAATTCTTTTGTGTGGATGCTTGTATAATAGGGTAGTGTAATTTCAGATGATGGTTACCATAGTTATGAGATGGTGGTGTTTTGATAGTATCATAGGAGAGAGTGGTGGTGGCCATATATGTAATTTGGATGGAGATAGAAAATGAATGCACCTGCAGTTTATGAGTTAAGAAGGCTAGTATTTTATGAATAAAGGAAATTTAGGATACTCCCAAGGGAGGAGAGCTGTGGTTAAAAAAGTTGGCAGCTGAATGAGGACATAAGTATGGAGCGAAATTAAAAAAAAAAGTTATATTACATTGGCAATGCTGTAAAAATAGCAAGTAAAACACATAATGGCAGGATGAGGCAAATAAAAACTTAAGTGATTATGAAGTCAGAGGATAGATTGAACATTATGCTAAGCTGGAATCCAAAGATGGAGAGCAAGGTATCTTCAAACCATCTAGGGCTAGAGAATAAAAGAGTAATGATCTATGTAACATTAAATGTGTATGAAGGGAAATTCATTGTGACGACATGAAGGTATAATATATTGAAATTATTGTAGAATGTAATTCAATGAGAACCAAGCGGAAGTTAGCGATGAAGAAAAGAAATTTTAGATGTGCTCATACAACTCAGAGTTTAAGAAGTCAAATATGTAATAAAATATGAAAAATGAAAATTCAAAGGACCAAATGCGTACATATTTTGAAATTGTTGCCAGATTTTGGGGCAATATGATTATAAGAACTAACATAATGCTAGACAAGTGGAGAAAAAGTGCTTTAATGCCTATATATGAAATGGAGTAGGTTCGAACAATTTTACTAACTCTAGTGAAACAAATTAATAATTCATATGATGAAAATTCAAGATAGAGTAATTGGAAAACTGCTAAGATAAGGAACAATTAATAAGTCACATGATCATGGGGCACAACTATACCATGACTATTATGATATGGCCACATTGTCACAATGACCCTTAATGTTTGTTGATGATACACCCTTGACATTGTAATTTATACTATGCCTACTGTCTGAGAATAGCCATACTTGCATTGGCAGTATCAACCCTTTGAACAATTTTACTTTTAGTTGATAGTAGATAATCAAACCTAACAATCAAGTATAATTAAAGAAATTGAGAGTCTGAGTATGTGATGCATACAGTTACTGCCGGTAGGTTAAAATGACGAAATGAAAAAGGGTTGGCGTGGCTTATGAGGCTTCTATATGACCAATCATGTCAAAATGTTTGTACGATTGGGCAACTAAAGAAAACAAATATCAGGAGATATGTATGTAGGAATGAAAAGGTTGAAATTGATGGAGTTGCCGTGAAAGATCCAAGATAAAAATCCTGTACACTTGCAACAAATTAGTGGTAGCTTCTGTAGAATAAAAATTGAGGAGATATAAGGCATTTGAAATGGCTTGGCTTTTGATCACCCAAAATGTTTGTCAAATGGTGCATTTGAATTAAAAGTAATTTGATTGAGGTTAGCTCTGATAGGTTGGGGAGAGGTAGGCCTAATAGAACTTGGAGTGAGTAATAAAAAGGGATTCAAATACGCCTCAAGTTTTGGAGATGCTGCATTAAACATGGCAAGTGAAGATTATATAGCCACCCAACTTTGTGCGACTTAAGACTTATTCTTGTAGCTACTGCTGCTGTTTTATGGCTGCAGGTGATGTCTATAAAACAATGTAGGGAAACATTGAAAGAGGAATTCCGTTGTGTGAGAAAAAGGAGTGTGAATAGTATACATTTTTATCTTGTTATGGCTGTGAAAAGTTATCTTCAAGGATTTTCATTGAGAAATTAACTGTCTTGTTCTTGTTTGTAATATGACCAACATTTTTCATCTTTTTTCCTTAAAGAGAATTTTCTCTACCATGTAGCATTGTAATGTCCACATTTTCAGTTATGATTCGTTATAACACAAGTAATTGTTTGCAGGACCTTGAGAATGCAATTAATCAAATGAATGATAAAAGCGTCCAAGGAACCAATGGTGGCTCATCATTTAGGCTTCAGGTAATTTGGTTATTGCAATTTCCTAGATAATGAATAACATTACTCAGGTCCTATTACTTGGCTGTGCATTTTACATGTTTCTCATTAAAGGTGGAAGTTGCAAGGCCGTTTGACAAGAACAGGAAGCGAACTCATGATGAATCTCGTAGGTCTGCTAGCGGAACTACGAGCCAATCTAAAGTCTTAAAGGGCCAACTGGCTTTCTCTTCCTCGGCTGATCGCGTGTCAAAACAAGTAGAGGTTAGAGGCTTTATAGTTATCCAACACTTGTATTGCAAATCTTCAAATCTAGTCTTGGTTCATCCATTAAGCTTTTATTATTTCCTGGGATCTCTTGGACGGCTATCTCATTAACTGTGCATCAATGTTACCGTAGAAAATTTTATTTCACTTTGGAAGATTTGTCTAGGCTCTCTCCTGCAGGGAAGCACGTGACAGGAAGACAGAGTTCCTTTAGTTCCTTGCAATGTGTAGGTGCTGAAATCCAAGCAAACACGTCACAATTGGTCCCAAGAAAGCTGATGAGCTCCTTCCTAGTTTGTTTGTCCAACAGGGTCCCAACCTGCATGAACTTCTCCAGATCTTCAGAGTCAAAGGGATTAATGGTGCAATAATGGTTGAGATGTTCCAAGAGGTCGATGCTTTCGTCATATGGTTCCAGTTGGGGCATTTTGAGCTTTTGGGAAGAGGCCTCTGCAAAATTTCTTCTGTGAAGGAAGTTATGCCTTCAAGAGCGAAAGTAACCACTTGGTCCCTTCCCTGAAAGACATGCCGTTTGATCCTCTGAATACCTATCATCTATCTACATAGTGGAGGAGAATCTTTAAGCATTTAGGAACGTCCTAAGCTTGGTGTGGTTAGCTGAGACCTTCTCTTCTGGGCGTTAGTGTGAGGCCAACTATTGGATTTGTGTTGCAGCAGGCCTCTGACATCTGTCAGGACTGTGAGTTTCATCTTTTTGGCAATGTTTCTCTCCTGCTGTAATTGCCCTTGACCTTAGTGTGGGGCATTTGTCGCCTCTGATACCAGAATTCCTGTGGTTGATGGTGGCAATAGGTTTCTCTTCTGTGGGTTTCTGGCCGCAGTAAGCTCTTCTTATTTGAGGTTGTTGATTGAGGGCATTGAGCTGGCTTTCTAAGTACTTTGCCACCTCGCATAGCAGCCTCATCCCATCTGGATCACCATCTTATTGATTGCATCGTTTATATATTGGAGTTTTTTAGCCACAAGACAATACTATTTTGTGAGCCAAGGTTGTTTTCCTATCCCTTAGGGCTTGGTTTAACGAACCTTGTACACAGGTGTTGGTTATTATCACCAAGGGTGCTTTTAAGAGACGAGATTTATGGCTGTATCTATTTTGGGAAAAGCCCTCCTATTAGCTTTTCAAAGACAATAAAAATGATGTGTACAAAGGTAATGACTTGACCTGGAATCTTTTCAATTTATATTGGAGCAAGATCCAGATGCTTTCATCGTTATCCTGCATACCACAACAAGACAACAAGTGAAGGGGTCTGACGGTTATCTTTGGAGAACTCTTCCGTCCCTATAGAGCACCCATCAAATTGGAAAGCTTAAATGGAGAGGTAAGTAGCTTGCTCATGAGGGAGGGCATACATTTACATTTGAGTCATGTTATGGGTGGTGGAGTATGCCTTTTACTAGGCTATAGGTCCCTTGTCGAGGGTGGGACAGTCGTGTGGCCTTTCTCTATGCCTAAGGCTTCTGACAGGAGACTGTTTCATGTTTTGACTTAAGGGATTCTTAGTAGGGTTGGCTCCGCATCTTGAAAGTGTATCTGATTGGCACTAGTGGTTAAGATAGAATTAGGATCAGGCGGAATTTATGTTTGAGTAGATGCTGTATTCTCTGAGGAAGAAATCTCATGACTCACCCCCCGTGGGGTACTCAATTTAATTTTTTGGTGAAGATTTCTCTTAGGAAGCTTCTATCTCCTCTTCTCTTCCTATTTTCTTTATTATTTCGTGTCAATTAATGTTGTTCATCCCCCTCCCCCCATGCTACCTTGTCTAATGCTCCTTAAATAGTGGACGTATAGAGTTCTTGTATAAGTGTATGGTAAAATGTGCTATTTGTAGGCCACCTCTCCACATGGATGAATTGGGGTAAGCTAGCTCAACTCGCGATGCCTGTTGATCCGGCTGTCACATGTTGTCTTATCATATTTTGTCATTGGCTTGGATTTGATGTTTCACATTGTCACTTTCATGCAACAAAAATTGACTATGCGGTGCTAAGACTTCTCCAAGTCTAGACAAACCTTTCTTAACTCGAGGATTTAATAGTCTCATTTATGATATTTAGCTACACAGGGCTAGCAAGTCAAATCCCTTTCAGCAGGTCTCGTATCATACACCTAAACTTCGAGGCTCCTGCACCTCTTAGTCAGGTAACCAATAGCATTCTAATTGCTTTCTTGTGTCTGTCTCACCATCAAGCTGGCATTTGAACCCTCGATATGCTCTCATGTCTCACTCGACAGTTGCTTGCACATGGTCATTATAGAGCACCTCGTCTCATTGAGCACTCCTTATCATGTCCATCATCGGAGACTCACCAGTCAACAATGAAGTCCACTCCTGTCCATAATACACTATCCCTATCACTCAGGCACTCAAGCCGTGTCCATAATATACTATCCCTATCACTCGGGCACTCAAGCCTTATATCTAGTAGTAGTCTTAAAAGTCGTTAAGGCAAACACATCTTAGTCAGGTAACTATGAGTGAAATCTTATGTAGAATGGTCTCACCCCATTATGCTTGCAGCATTAGGAGCGTCAACTCAGCACGAGGCTCCCACCTCAACTCTCATCCTTGAAGGCTATCCCCTCAATTATGACATATAGTATTCCGTTTTGAGTGCGATTGAGGGTTCAAACCTCCATCCTGAACAATATTCACATTATTGAGCCTTTTGGCCCTAGCTAGATAGTGCCGACTCGTCACCCAACTTCATGGAGACTCTACGCTATCCTTGTGACATATCCTAGAGCTATCATTCATCACACGATATTACTTAGGTGATGTGTAGTGCCTAGTCACACTTCAGCATGTTGGGGGTGGTGGAGAGTTGACCATTGACTTCCCTTATAGAGGATATTAGGTTAATATGAGATTTTCTAAATTCATCTAATTCTTAGAAAAATTAAAGTATTCTAGTAAAAATGTGCAAAAAAATCTACATGGTTTAGTTTGAGTTCTAGCACGACAGTTGGAAGACCACTACCCTTTTGATGCCCTTAATTTTTTTCTACTCCTGTAGTTATTACACCATTTGACAGAAGGTCATACAACTTGTCTTACCATCTTGACATCAGCTGACATATGTGCCGTTTGGCTGCACCGAGGTAGTATGTCAAGGCTTCCTTTGAAGAACAAAGGTCCACATCGTTGTCTCCTCTGGAGTTTTGGCCTTATAGATTGCTTCCTATCGATTTGGCTCCAGATCCTCTTTCCTGTGTTCTGGCTTTTGGTCCGAGTATGGTGTACTCAAAATCAGAGAGATCAGATTTCTTCACAGATGAGGAAAAATCAAGGACATCAGCTGTGGTAACAGCATTTCCTTCTAGCTTCTAATCCTGGCTTAGGACTGTGTTAACCAAAGCCCCCCCTCCCCCCGCACGGAAAGCAACCATGGTTTATTAATCTTTCAGCTCAAGCCTACAACCCTCTGCCACAACTCTACCTCCACTTGATTAACAGCATATGTAGTAGTTCAATCGCAGGACAAGAGACCATCTGCAGACACTACCTTAAAATGGATGAACAGAGGACCATTACAAATTCAGCTAACAGTAACCAGTTGAACATCACACACAAGCCAGGTTCGACATTGACATCTTTGAACCATTTTGAAAGATCCTCTTAGTGTTATGCTGTTTGATCTTTGTTTCAACTATTGCCAATAATGAAACTTTATTCTCCTTATAAAACTTGTGTCCTCATCTTGTTTACTGGTCCTATCGAGGCCTCTTATGTCCTAAAGGCTAGCATAAAGATTGTAGTGAAGTAGAACCTGACCTTATCCATCAAGCCCCTCTCCATATCCCCAAGGATTGTAGTGATCTTAGTAGAATCAAAATCTCCTAAACACTATTATTTATTACATCTTTTAATGGTAAGAGTCCTAGTGGTGCTTGCTTTTCCTTTCCCACTATTTATAGGTTTATAAGCTGGTAGTCGAACATCAGCTGGGTTAGTTGTGCCCTCAGAGACAGGCTGATACTCTTGCTTCCTCACCACAGATTCACCAGATTCCTTGCCCTTGCTGCAGCTCCCTATCTCTCATCATTGTCAGAAGATCTTCATTGGTAGCCTTCTATTTGGAACTGTATGCTGTCTTAGTACTGCCTCTACAAGTATCCGAAGGTGACTGAACTTATCACCTTTAATGCATTTCAGGTGTTTCTGCTCCTTGTGTTTACGTTGGTTATAAACCTTTCTTTCAGGTTAATAAACTTGAACGGAGACACAAAAATTCAGATCAACTTTGACTTTAACTAACTGCCTTGCATAAGAGAGCCTATCTTTTTTTGGCTGCTGTCAATCTTGCTCAATGCATTTGCTGTCCATAAATTCAATTGTAATCCAAGAAGCTGAAGTCCTGCACCCTCACGAAGACAAAAATATCCTCTTGTAACTCCAAATCAGAGCTTCGTGCATTTTAGCAAAGGTTTTCTGCTAAAGAACAAAAACTATCCAATACTTTGCTTTTTAGCATCAGAATTTGGGAATATAAATATGACTGTACTATATTCGAGTGAAAGTACCTGAGGAATACCAATTCTTTCCCTAACATTCTTAGTATAGCCTTCCATCTATGAACAGCATGACTTCTCAACCATTTCATACCCAGCAAAAGTGGTACCCCACTCCTCAGATCCTTCCTCCCACTCAGTGTTGTCAAATTTGACCAGAGCTGTCTCACAAGGAGATATGAATGTCAAGTTTTGGTCATTATCAGACATTTGGTTGTTGGAGAACCTGGTCCACCCTTTTCTGAAGCTTAGTGACCTTTGATATCATAATTTCTACTTTGCCTGGAGCCCTTTGCCTCTGTTTTCATCAAACCCTCTTCATGTTTCTCGACCTCTTTAGACGAGCGTTGAGTAGACCTCTGCATGAAATGTTGAGATTAGGAATGAGAGGATCATACTTCCCCTTAGAGATTTACCAATTTCAGGCAATTTTGGCAAATAAAAAAAAGAAAAAAATTTCTAGTTCCACCCTCAATAGAGCAATATGACCCAAACCCTCAAACAAGCTATCCTTAATGTTACTATATGCTTCTTGTTAGTATTAGAATATGCTCATGGATATGATGTGGACTGTATATTTTTTTGCAAGGGTATTTTAATATTTGTACTATTTTAACTATGTGTGTGTGTGTGAATAGGACCAAACATGGATGTGTGGGGGTTTTCTCTTAGCTTCCTTTTTTATAACATAACATATATCAGAACGAGGTTAATTCCTAACCCTAACCGTCCACACTGTTGAAAATTTTTTTGGTCAACCAACCTCTAAATTTGGGCAGTTTTGCTCTACTATTTCATTATCATGAAGGATGCCTTGGTGTTTTATGAGATTTGCAGTGAGTTTCTTTCTGTCTTCGTGGTCATTTGTGGATTTTCTTTTCTTGGCTTTTACGATGCTCGAGTTTTTTGTGATTTCTTTTGCTGTGGAGATATTGCTGTGTTGCAAGTTCCTACAGTGTTGATCCCACAATTTAGGTTTCGGTGGTGTCTCTGTTCTGGTTCTTTGATGGTTCTTTTCCATGGAGAGAATGGCTGCTGTAATTCGAGCCCAAGTCTGCATTTTTCTTGATGTGGCTCTACTTTTCTGTTCTTGGTTTGTTTCTGATTTCATTGTTAATCTGATGGCTATGATCACAGTCTTGATGGGTCAAATTATTGTCACTGAAAGAAGAGTGCCATCCATAGCATGGATAACTAAGATCATATGACCGATGATGCCCTCAATTTGAAAATTGATTTGCTGAAGCAGAAGTGTGTACTCGTGAAGATGCCTAATTTTATACTCAATTAACTCCATGGAGCAGAGGTGGTTGCTTTAGTTACTCATACTGATACTGTAAAGGACTTGTGGGAGCTTCTATCTGTGATCTATTATGGGAATACATGTCCATAATGTTAGAATTTGTGCAAGTAATTCTTTTGTGTGGATCAAAAGGATCGAACCGTGACAGATTTTTCACTTATTTTAAGCTCTATGAAGAACTGAATGTATAGATGCTGGTTTTTTTCCATGTGAAGGAAATGCATGAGCAATGTGAGCACTTGGCTATCATGTGTTTTCTTTCTGGGCTTAGACCTGACTTTGACTTATTTCAATCCAAAAATTTAGCAAGTGATGAGGTGATTTCCTTAACTGATGGATTCTCCAAATCCTGCGTGTTGATCACAATGCTTTTCCTCCTGCTAGTTTAGCTAATCAAATGGCAGGTGGTGGATGTGAAATGGGTCAGAACAATCGTGGTAAAGATAGGAAATTAATGTGCTTTCACTATGGTGGCATTGGTCATGCACGGGACAAATGATGTAAGCTTCGTGGAAAACCCACAAAATCCCCTAATCTGTATGCTACGATCACTTCTGTGGGAGACATTCGATACATACCTGCCCTGACAAAAGAAACAGTTTATATGCAGATGACTGCATTCCTTGGAGTATCTATTCCTTGTACACTGTCCATCATTTTAGAAAGAAGGGAAGGAATCTCTCACTGGGTTTATTTTTGTGCCTGGGCATGTGTGGGACGCTTTAATAATCATTTAAATTCTTTGCTCATCTGTTTGTGTAGCTGATTTTGTGGCATAATTTCAGGAACCTGTTGTAATTGATCCATATGAAGCAACTGTTATTTCATTGCCTGGCGCCGTCAAAGATCGTCTACTTCGGATCTTGCGACTTGGAATAGCTAGTCGTTATGATGTAAGTATTCAGTAACTAATATGTGACAAGGTTCTGGGATTTCTTGCTTGAATGCTTGGTCGTTGGTCATTTTTGTTTTGGTGCAGTAATTTGTTGACTTTGTTTTTTTTTTTACGTTCTTATAAATGCAGTTCTTTGTGATATTTCTAATTTGTTGCCCATTTTATACTTATGTACGTATTTCTAATTGGTAAAGCGTTGTAAGCAAGGTTTTGTGATATTATTTGACTGCATGGTAAGTTCAGGACTTGTGTATGTTAGCTTGTTTTTTCTAGTGCTTGCATTGTTGCTCTATGATTATCATCTGAAAATGTTAGTGTTGTCCAGGCCATACAGTTTCCTGCCACCAACATGATTCATTCCCGCTGTTCAGAAGGAATTGTGTTTTCATGTATATGGGTTATCTTTGGCCCGCTGTCTGTGCAAACTAATAGCAAATTTGTGAATGGCAATATCTTCACTTAGCCTTGAAACTTCTGAGGCTCACATGCATTTGGTTACATTTGTAGTAAAGATATTGCTGCTGGAGCTTGGTGGTTGTATACCAAGTTTCAGCAGGAATCTGAACAAAGGATTGGCAGAGCTCTAGATGGTTCCTTCAATACCTGACTCTGTGAATGCGTGTGATTTCTATTAAAACCTGGGTTTTTGCATGAATGGTACTCGAGTGAGTGCTTGTGTTTTCAGAAAATAATTCAGCTTTGTCAAGTGCGGGCTGTTACAACTGAAACTGTTATGCCAACATGTAAAACCCTATACTTGAAAAATGTCCCGAATGGAGTTGACGAATATATCCAACCTGTGAAAAATAGGTCTCTGAGGTCTTATGTTGTCCACCATGTTTGCAAGGCCTGAATCCAAGCTACTAGCCTCAAGCTTTCCATTATTCTGGAAAATATAGTAAAACAAAAATGAGCTAAAAGGCTTAATAAGTCACTGTTATTTAATACACAATATAATTTGCTCTTTGTATAAACTAAATACCTTTGAAATAGATAAATTTTATTTTCCATCTCTGTGAGAAAATTATGCAATAATAACAGATGCCATGATGCTTTAATAAGAAGAATATTTCTATAAAACTCATGTTTACAATCCAGGGTTAAATTTATGTTGATCACTGGATTAGTAACTCATCCTTTATAGAGTTTAGAGTCCATTGCCCTTTCTCGTGGCGAGGAAGCCCCAAGAGGTACTAGCACTACTTATCTCAACTCCAATTCCTTTAGGTCTTCTACAATTTTCACGTCTGTGTGTGTGTATCCATACATACACATACACATACACAGATGTACTCAAATATGCATTATACATCATACATTTACATATACATATACATTTACATTTAAATATGCATATGCATATACACATGCACATACATATACATATACACGTATATACAAGCACACACATATATCAACTTTTGTGTTGCAGGAATGCTCTAATACTGAAATTTCAGAGGACCACACACACGCACATATTAGTTTTGGTGCTGCAGGAATGTCCTAGTAATCAATTCCTATAGGCTTAAAAGAGATAATAATGCTGTCATATATAGACTCCATAGCACAATTTTTTCTTATAGACCATTCAGATGCTCAGATACCCCAAATTCTATGCTCACAATTCTTGGAACATTCCTGAATACTCAGAACCCTAACTACCACCACAATAGAGATCCCATGATACACAATTCCCTTAAAACCTGGTTCCGTCCTCTTCAGCTTGACCACATCAATACAGTCATTTTTAGAGCACCTAAATTGAAAAGCTAGTTAATAAGATGCTACAATCTTCCGTAATCCAACCAAGTACCAGTCCATTTGCTTCCCTGGCCCTTCTTGTCAAAAAGGATGATGGCAGTTGAAGGTTGGGCATCAACTATAAATCTTCGATTATTACCATCAAGAACAAATATTTGATCCCTATCATTGATGATTGCTTGATAAAATTGATGGTACTTCTTATTTTTCTGAACTAGATCTTCAATTGGGCTAGAATTAAATTCGAATGCATGAAGAAAAAGTTTACCAGACTGCCTCTTGCACTCACCAAGTTCATTTTAAGTTTTGAGTCGTGTTTTGGCTTTACTAATGTCTGGCCACTTTCCAAGCACTCATGAGCCATATTTTTAACCCTATGCTCAGAAAGTATGCCTTTATTTTCTTAGATGACATACTCATTTATAGCCAAACCTTGGGGCAACACTGACAAGTCTATAACACCTCCATTCCATTCTCCCTTATTTATGACTTCTTTTTGTCCACAAATCCAAATGTGATTTAGGCCAAACTCAAAACCGAATATTTGGACCACCTTATCCAAAATGGAAGTCCAAACTGGTCCTTCAAAAGTTGTTGCTGCATGATACAATGGCTTATTCCTCCATGCTTGAAAGCCTTGGGAGGATTTTCAAGCCTAACACGGAAACAGAACATTTGAAGAGTTAAAACTTGCGACGTCCAGAGCATTGGTTCTGGAACCCATAGTTCACTAGACTACTCATCATGGAAACAGATGCCCCTGACAATGCTATGGGAGCTGTTCTCATGCAGACGCAGCACAGTTTACCTATAGCATTCTGGAGTCAAGCATTTGGATCGAAAGCAAAAATATATCCATTTATGAAAAGGAGTTACTTTTTGTCATCATGACAGTTACTAAATCAAGGCATTATCTCTGGCAATTATTTTATTTGTAAAATGGGTCATCAATGTCTCAAATATCTTTTAGAGTAGCGACTCACAACAATACTGTAACGAAAAAAAGCCTCAAGAAATTGCTGGGACTTAAATACATGATACATATGGGAAGGGTAACAGAGTGCTGTGGTTGATGCCTTATCCAGGAGAGAGGAAAAGGCCAAGCTAGCTTCACTTACAACAATTATTCCAATTTGGATGTCTAAGATACTAAGCAGTTATGAAGGAGATTCTCTGGCATCAGAAATTGTTCCCACTTGTCATAAATACCAATGCAAGGCTGCCATTTTCTTACAACAATGACCTAATCAAGCTTCACAAGTCTTCACAACTGCTTCTGTGTAGGAACTAGTGATGAACTCATGCTTAAATTGATTCAAAGCTCCTTGATTCTTCTATTAAGGCTAGGGGACATTCATGGATATTTGGCACATATAAAGAGATCAACTGCTATTTTTTTCTTTCCAGGTTTATCAAAGCAAATCTGACAGTATGTTACTACCTATGATACTTGTTGAAGAAATAAGTTGAAAATAGTACCTTATCCAGGCCTTTTGCGACTGTTGCCAGTTCCATCCCATGTCCAAGGCAACGACACTAAGTTAGCAGTGGGAATTCAAATTCCCAAATATGCTCATTCTTTTTTGGTCTCTCACACCCCTTCCCGGCCTCCAACATTGCCAACATATTTCTTGACAGTGTGTCCAACCAGGTGGACTTCTAAAGTGCATTGTAACTGACAAGGATAAGGCCTCCACCAGCAGTTTTTGGCAATCACTCTTCAAAGGGTGTGGAATCCAATTGCATGAGTATTGCTTACCATCCTTAAATGAATGGCCAAATAGAAGGACTCAACCAATGCCTTGAAATATCTTTACTGTGCATGACTTCTGACAATCTTCAACTTTGGATGGATTGGCTTCCATGACCAAATGTTTACTATAATACAAACAAGATGTCACCCTTCCAAGCACTATATGGCCATCTAGCCCCTCCTTTTCAGCTTGATTACCTCAAACCTTCACCAGTAGCATCAGTTGAATAATTATTTTGAGAGCGATTCACTATTAGCAATTTCTTTAAAAGCTAGCAACTGTTACGTCCCAATACCGGACTCAAATAATAATTAGTGAAATCAATCCATTTAACAAAATTAATAAACCCAACTAATGATGGACGTGACCTATAAGTTGATATTATAACCGACCCAAAGATATATATATATATATATAATAACCAACCAAATCACAGGATTTGAAATATACTACACCATAATGTAGCTCCGAAACACCAACTATACCATAAATATCGAATCAAACGTAAGGAGATGCGTCTAAACAAAGTCAGAGTTAATAACAATCACAATAGTCTGCTACTAGACAAACCAACATTTCACTACATCGCTGACCATAAATATCGCAATAACTAAATTAATATATTACCGTTCAACTAAGGTAAAAGTAAATGTTCTAAAACTACTGTTTGGAGACAATTACAACATCCAAATTATCCACATTCCTAATTCTATTGTGTTCAAACAGCTCTTCCGTCAATCCTACCTTCCTGCAAGTGATTCGGCTACTAATTTGAAGGGGTTAGTGAAAACAAAAGTAAGAGTAAGTTGAAAGCTCAGTAAGGCATATAATTTACATAATCAATGCACATTTTGCCTTTAATTATGCTATAAGAACAATAATGCAAATTTCACAAGAAAAATTATGAATTTCCATAACAAACATGCATAGCTTTGATTTTTTTTTTTTCAATTCTTAATTGAAACGTGCTATGCAAATTATGTTAAGCATGCAAATTCTTATAGACCAAGGGCTAGTAGGGTATTATCGAAAAAGGAACAGATAATTGAATCCTGGGTTATGTTAATTTTCACGCAACCAAAGGTCTTGTGCTACTATTCGAAGACCTGTAGGTGGGCCATCGTACATATAACATTATAGATGGGGTCGAATACCGCTTTCACCCGTGGATGATAAGTTTGAATATCGATTACCATTATACTATATTAAAGAATGCTACAATATACCACCATTGATTTCTTATAATGGTGTGATGCATAATCCGATGAGAACTCTACATAATTACAATATTACTTATATTTTCTCATCCTGAAGAAAATATTCTCAATTGTTTCACAAATTGTGGAGTTTTGCTTCAAACTCCATCAATTTCTTTTTTTGCAGTGTATAAAATTTGTGCATGAACTTAAATATGCAAATTTTTAAAGCATATAATAGCTACATTCTGGAATTTACAACATTGGGCTGTTAGTTCAAATTTACAGAAAAATCAGTAATCTTTTTCTTACATTATAAATGTGCAGAAGAAATTAAGGAATTTTCGGAACATGTAAGACAAATTTAAATGTGCATGAACACTTTTGAACATGCAGGAACATTATGTACAAATTTAAAGCATGCGAGAGTCATTTAATTATGATTTCAGCACATTCATGAAAGAAAATTGCAGAAATCAACTGAGCAATACAATGTAAATGAACTAAGAATATGAACTTTATAAACAAATTGCAAAGAATGGAAATAGAAATTCATGCATGTGAAGTATAAACAATCTAGCTACAAGAATATGACATTCACGATCATTTGGAATAATAAATGTTATAAGAAGTGGAAGAAATTCAGCAATAAAGGAAAGGAGGGTGGGATACACTTGCCTTAAATTTAATTTTACCAAAATCTTACTTTGATTCACTTCAATTGACCTCCTCTAGCTTTCTCTCTCTTTCTTTCTCTCTCTTCTTCTCTTGTCCTTCTCTCTCTTCTCTCAAAATCTGGCAGAAAATGACTGAAAATCAACCGGACATGACTTATATTATAAACTGGCACACATGCCTGGTCAGGCGCGTATTAGGCGCTACGGTCAAATATTGTGACGCACGAGCATCACATCAGGCATGCGTCAGGTGTTGGCATTTTGCTGTAGCGTGCTTGAGCGTCCCTCAGGCGGGCATCTGGCATGAACACATTGAAAAACGCGCTTGAGCTCCGGTCAGGTATTTGTCAAGGACGACCTCTTTGCCCATAATACGCATGTGACCCGGTCCAAAACTTGACGTTGACCTAATTTATTTCTCCTTTTACCTCAATTTTACTTATTTCAACTTAATTAATCATAATTAAAATTTAAAATTCAAAACTTGTTCTTTACAGTGATGGCCTGAAATCATTGGCAACAAAATATGAATTCTTAAAGAACAGACTTCTATTGGAGACTTGGGATATCTCAAACTTCAACCATATTGGAAGACTTACCTTGCTTTATGAATCAATTAAAATTGTGCTCCATTTATTGTGTCCCTTATTCTATTGAAGCAAAAAGTGGTAAAGTAGCAAACTAACATTCCCATCTACTTTTAATCATCAAATCTTTCGTGTTTCTTTGTTCAAAGAATCCATCAGACCATCCATGTCAGTAACAACAAATTTCCATTCCTTAAAAATAGAACCATCCTTGAAAGTAGAACTATCACCAGGGAATAAAAGCGTATCCGGAAATTGTTGAACAAGTGGACCAATCTGTCTACAGGCAAGCCACAAGGGAGCATGCTGGCTTTGTAGCACAACTATGTCCTTCCTTCTATCCTTGGGGACAAGGACATTTACATCAAAGGGCTATTGTCCTATAAGACAACTCCGGCAGAATCATAGCATGACAGGTAGCAATCAAAGGAGTAAAGCAGTAGAAGAGCCAACCACCTGTACAGCCAAGAAACATGATATAGAATACCAGAACTAGCTGCAATGCAACAGAATGACAAAAGAAAGCAACCGTGTAACTATCCTATAACAGTTGCGAAAAATCAAGAGTACTAGTTAATATAGTTATCAACAAAGGGCAGTTAAACATGCATTGCTGAGATTGTCATTTGTTTGCTATGAAAACCTTTAAATGTAATTGTAAAACAGGTTGATCAATCTTATTTCTTCCTCCAATTATTGGTATTCTCTTCTTCTGCTGCTACTCTCTCTTCTTCTGTCTTCTCTATGCCTTCTTTTCTGTTCATTTCTTCACCTTTTCTCTTCTGAAATTCAGAAACCAAACATTGACGTCTGAGTGATTGTAAGTTCTTTAAGACTTTACCTCACAGTTAACTACCGAAGCGAAACTATATTTCTGGAGGTTATTTACCAATTTACTTGCTTAAAATTACAAGTGGAAAGTTTAATTTTGATATGAGTTTTATAATTTGTCCTATTCATGGAATTTGGAAGAGGAACTCTGTAGAAAAGGGTGGCAGAGTTTGTCATTGAGAAATGTTCAACTCATCCATACATATCCCAGTCGAATTACGTGAGCAAAACCTGCAGATTCTAGCTTGGATATTTGACTGTTTTACTTGCATACTTTGGAAAATATTATCATGATATAACATACTTGTCCCCTTTCTGTTATTCCCTACATTTTTTCTTGCCATAAATTGAAATGTTTACTAACTGCAGTGGAAACAATTCCTAGATCTGTTATTTAACCAAATGGTCATTCTTTTTTCATGTTTGAGACCGGCTGTGGTTATGTACATATGTGGATATGCTGTACACATTGCTGAATGCAGAATTTTGTCTTCTTCCCTTTGGGAAGACAAATGATGTGAACTATATTCTTAGTGACATTACATGGATAAGCTCTTTTCATCAATTCCATCAGCCTGTTCACTGGGTCATCCCATGTTTCATTCCTGATTTCCTTTTCAGGAATGTTCTGTTGGTATCTGATTGTACTGTAAAAGGTGTAAAAACATGCTATTGGGAATGAGACCATATAGTCCGGTGGCTCTATTGAATGTGCTTGTGCAAATATGTCGCCAATCTGATTCTCAAAATATTTTTGTCATTGGCAGATTGGCATAAAATGTCTAACGAATCTCAAAGAACTTCCAGAATCCACAGCAATATCTGTCCTTGATCAGGTTCAGTGAGTGCAGCTGCGTCCCCCTGCCCCCCAAAGAAAAAGCATTTTCTTTTTTTGCCAGTCATTTCTGATTATTCTTCCACCATTGCTGCTGCCTATTTCTTCTTTGTAGTTCATGTTGTCAGGAGGAGATGCAATTGATAAGGGAGCTTTTCTTGCTGGGTTAATTAGCAATGTATATGACTTGGTTGGCTCTCTCTCTCTCTCTCTCTCTGTGTGTGTGTCTTTTCATGCCTTTTGTGTACACATAAATGGTCCTATTTCCTTTGAATTTTCCTTATGTACAGCATGGCGTTAAAAGCCTAGAAATGGATCGGTTCCCACTCTATACGTCAAGGTATACATCAAGAGCACGTGATGTATCTCTAGGATCTGATTTACCCAGGTTATCTGGTAGAAGGCTGATGACAGTTGAGTCTTCTTCTCATGTGGGCACTGCTCCTCTGAGGTATGTTTCTTCTTAGCTTCTATCTAATCCTGATGAATTTCACCAAGGTAGCATTTGTGTTATAAAACATGTTGCCTTACCTTTTGTTTTCCCCCTTTAGTGGGAAAGATGAGTAAAATAGGTTGTCCAAATGCTAGAGATATGCTTGGCAAGACTTGTTAGAATTGTGCTACATAACGTGGCACATAATTGGTAATATATTGAAATTATTAATGATTATAATCTCATATAAAATTATTATTATTTATTAGAGAAGTTATTTTTTTAATTAGCACAATTTTTTTATGAAAAGAAGAATGTTTATGTAATTAAATCGTTATCTTCTACCCCATAAATGGCAGAATTAGGCGTTGTGATTGTGTGGATAAAGAGAGTGGTTTTTTTCTGGACAATGTGGGGTAATTTTTTTGGTCAGTTTTCAGATTTTGAAATAAAAGATGTTTTGCTGGACTTCCCAAGCAATATTAAGAATTAAGCCCTCTAGAAAAATAGAGCGACTTCTTCACAAATATTTTCTGCAACTCTTATAAAGATAGAGAGATGATGGTGAAAGGAGAAAAATTGGTTCTAAGTTCTTCGATAAAAGAACACTTTGTATGGATTTGGGTATGTCGTGATATTTAATTTAACATTTAAATTGTGAAGTAATATGATAATTCGACCATCTATTGAATGCCTTTATCTCATAAAGATTTACAAGGCTAATTTTATGTACTATTATTCTTATATCATTGCCTGATAACTTTTGTGTATGAAGAGACACCCTTCTGTTACCACTGTTTACACTGGCGTTCTTCGTTGAATGTTTTATGTTTTATGGTATGGACCTTTAAAAGGACCTGGCATATTATGGAGAAATGCTCAAGTAAATTGAATTTGTTTTCTGTTGACTGAATATAAAAGCAGGATTACCGGAGATGGAAAATCAAAATTTAGATATTTGCCGCTTTGTGTGAAGTATCTTATGACAAGATCTTCATTGCTTCATCGATTCGGAAAACCCTCAAGGAACAGAATTTACTGTTCATATGTCCTGTTCCTTTGACTATTGTAACTCTTACTTTCTGATTTTTTTTTCATTTCCTTTTTAATGAACATGGAAAAATTCAAATCCACGTAAATAAAAAAATTGTGCAAGAGGCCAATTCTGAAGCATAGTATTATTTCAGGCAGTAGAGAGTGCCATTTATTCTGTGGAATAATGCTGCGAGGTCTGACGTGGTCTATATGCTACTACGTTAATGTTTATAAAATGCCAACGTGCTGTGTACTCAATGCTGCCCCTTGATGAAGATGAGTTTTTTCTTGTTAGTTTGCTTTGGTAGAATTGAGTATGATCTATGCTTTTTGCCAATCTCAATTTCTATTTGTGGCACCCCTCATTTTCGAGTCTTGCTTGAAAATTTTGGAGTCGCTCAATATGCTGCACTCATGCATGGTAGTTGCACCATAGGACGATTCTGATATTGGTTGAAAGGGTTTGGATAGGTTGAGCATGATCTATGCTTTTTGCCAATCTCAAATTCTATTTGTGGCTCCCCTCATTTTCGACTCTTCATTGAAAAAATTAGAGTCGCTCAACACGCTGCACTGATGCGTGGTAGTTGCACCATAAGACGATTCTGATATCGGTCGATAGGGTTGGGACCAGACCCATCACTGTCTTGCCACATCGCCGCCAAATTGGTATCTGGCTGAGAAGGTAGGCTGTTAGTTCAACTTCCCAATGCAAAAATATTGCATCGCACACCCGTCAACCAGCCCTTTGCCCAGCACCCGGAAAAAAAAAAGTAAAGGAAAAATAAAAGGGAGTGCAGCTGAAAATCGCAATTTTCATTGTTCCATTTGTGTTGGTGAGTCAAAGAATTTTCTTTCTACTCCCCCCAACCCACCTAATGGTTGCAGTTTAATTGTTATTACCCTCTACAGGTCAGACAGTTATGTATCGCGGTTAT
Organism: Nepenthes alata; assembly: GCA_028571085.2. Classification (NCBI taxonomy): domain Eukaryota; kingdom Viridiplantae; phylum Streptophyta; class Magnoliopsida; order Caryophyllales; family Nepenthaceae; genus Nepenthes; species Nepenthes alata. Next base: position 677 of record JAOVVI020001248.1, on the reverse strand, counting down.
CTTCTTTGGATTACCCATCATCACCTCAGGTAGGTATACCAAAAGTGGAGAAAACGAGCCCTCCTTCCTTTCATCAGCCATTGGTTCCTTCACCTGGTTATGGAAGAGCAGGAATGGACTCTCCCCTTGGAGCAGCTACAACTCATCAATCTACTCGGCAGCAAGTCAGGTTTGACCCGTTTACAGGCGAGCCATACAAATTTGATCCCTTCACCGGTGAGCCTATCCAGCCAGAGTATATTCGCCGTAGTGGAAGCCTATATTGATCAGTTGCCTGCTAGAATCTTGAATGGGACAATTCTGACTGCTTTGTCGCATGTAGCTTCTCAATAGAGGGAGAGAGAACAGATTACAGGACTGGAAATGTTTGCTTCACTGATCTCAGTCAGGTTCTGTGGATTATAGTAGTTGTAGAACTTCTAGTAACACTATTTAAACTTGGTGCTTCTGTTATGGACGCGTGCCCGAACACCTTTATTTTATGGTTTGGGAGCTGTTATGGTCATCCCGGTGGAAACTAAACGATTATAATTAAAAGTTGATTAAATGGTAAAATTTTTATTAAGTTATTTAAATGATTATTTAATATCTATAATTCATCCATTCAAATTTTAATTTTAGCCATTCTTATGTTTTGCGATTTTTATGCTTCACTGGCAACTCTATTTTATTAGTAA
>JAOVVI020001247.1:0-20190 GCA_028571085.2 Nepenthes alata | reverse complement strand
GCTCTCTACCACCACAAAGTTCATACTCGATGTGAAGCATAAAGTCAACCCCAATATTTCCCATCAAGAATAAAAATAAAATAAAAGTAAAACAACAAAAATTTGAAGCAAAAAAAATACCATCATCTTTCTCGCAAGCAATGAATGTTATTGTATAGTATTCACTCTGGTACCTGTGGCAGATAACAGAACCTCATCACCACCAGGATGATCGTCCAAGAACTTTGTCACATCATAAACCTGTTCAAATTTGTGACAGAATTTCAAGCTATTTCAGTTTTTCATTGATGAAAATCTAGTGCAGAAATGGACAGGAAATGTTAGAATTGTCCTGGCACATATTTACTAATTAACCGAAGCGATTAAAATTTACAATTCCGGATAATTTTATTATAATTTATTTTAAAAAATTTATTTTCTAATTAGTTTAATTTTAAATGAAAAGAATGAGATTTTTATTATTAATGAATCGGCCATTTTTCTACTAATGACAGAATTACCAATAATATTTGTGTGAATATATAAGGTTATTTTCCTGGATAATGAGACGGTAGTCTTTTAGATTCTGGTTTCAGCAAACGGAAGTTTCAACTTCCATCTTGTTTTTCCAGATTTAAAAACTCTAGCCCTCGAGAAAACGACAACCAACTCCGTAAATTTATGCAACTCTCCAAATCGAGAGAAGCGCAAAAGAGAAAAAAATCGGTTCCAAATTTCTTCGAGACAAAAAAATTTAATATGGATTTAGGTATGTTATAGTTACATATTGTAAAATCATCCAATAATGTAATAATTGGACAATCAGATATATTTCATCTCATAAAGTATTACATAAAACACGTCTCGGATGTGATGAGCAGAATCTAGAACAGGCAATGCCTCACATCCAATCCACATTGAGTCTCAGATAGGTGTCCAAGCGTCAGATTTAACCGATTAGAACATCAACAATAGAAACAGAATTCAGGAAGGAGAAGCAATAGATTCAGGAAGGGTTCGTGGAAGAAAGAAGGGGGAAAGTGGACCTTGCCGCCGATAACGAGCCAACAATCCGTAGAGGTGCTATGTTTAGCGACCTCTGCCAAAGTATACACCTTCGTCTCTCCGCCCATCGGTGGTTTTTGAAGGGGAACAAGGTTTTAGCCCTTCGCCGGCGACTGCAACTGTCGGAAATTCTTCAGATCTTCCGCTTTTGCTCTTCGAGAGAGCATAGAGTTGGTAGGATTGGGCAGGCAGCTAGGAGATTCAAAAAATATTCAACCATACTTAAAACTTTTAAATTCTATTCTTAAATTTTATCTCAATAAAAAAACATATAACCCAAAATTTATATTAGATTTTTTTTTGGGTTACATGATATATTAAATATTTTAAGATAGATATCTATTTTAACTTTTGATATATCTCAAAATTTTAAATATCTCACGAATTAGGGAGTTAAAATTTTATTTTTAGAAGTGAGTCAAGTCTGATTTTCGTATCCATAAATCATTATCCTACACACCATAACAAATCGAATAAGAAATAAGAGATATATGAGACTCGCTCACCAGTATATCCTTCAATACTTAAATTAATAATATTTCTTTTTAGATTGAAAGATATAAAAGGAAAGTAAATGTTAAAATGGAAAGAGAATAGGTAATGAGTATAAATTGACAGGACTTTGCTTACTTGGATGCACTCGTTTGATTGAGTGTCTTTTTTTCTTTAAATTTTTTCCCCTTCTCCTCAATTTTTTGAGAAGTTATATTTTTAGCTGTTGTTCTTATCCATTTGGTCAATCTTTAAAATCGCTACCTATATTGAAAGACGTTTTAAGATAATTATTGAGAAGCGTTATTTTTAGTATATAACTATTGTTTGAATTAAACAAAGTAACCGTTTGGTCGTTAATTGTAAGAACCATTTTAATGGTTTTTGAATCAGATAATTTACTAGTTCATTATTATGCTTCATTTTTTAATAATCGTTTACCAGAATTTAATATCCAAATGAATATCCTACAAAATCATTATTTCGTTATCTCATTTTGTTTCATACTTCCTCACTTGGGCCGCTAATACGCGAATTTTGATTCAATTTTAAGCTATGCAGATTTATTTTAGGTCACTTCCAACAACTTTATCCTTGAGTTTTTTCAAAAACATGTATAAATTATTGTATAGTTTTAAAAAATTCAATTTAGTATAAACTTTTATATGCTATAAAATCAATGATTTAATAAAAAATTAAGTAAATTAAAAATTAATTAAAAAATGGAGGCAAATGATATTTTCAATATTATTTTATTTTATTTTATTTTGAAAGAAAGTAGGAAGAGAGTTAGCGGCTTAATTAAGAATGGGTGGGGTTGGTGCGGCACCACAGCCAAATTCTCTATCACGATTCCATCGCTCACCAACCAGTGTATTAAATCTCAAGGTTAATTACTTACTAAATAGAACTAATTTTAATCTCACATTTAATTTAAATAATTTTTATTATATATTTATAAACTCAGATTAATTTTTTTATATATAAATAAAATAGAACTATTTCAATCAAATTAACACACTTCAAATCATACCTAACACCAACAAAAAATGACATTTCTATTGTTCATCATTAATAATGTTGGGTCCAACACCCACGAGGCCCAAAGAAAACGTAAGGCGCAGTTCAGGAATCAGCAGTCCAAGTAGCCGACTCAGCCCAATATTTAAAAATGGCCTACATGGCAGTCCAGTGCTCACGGCCAAGAGACGCCACTTGTAGCTCATTAATGCAGCTGCAAGTGACAGGCGCAGCGCAAATGGGACGAGCTAATGAGGAGGAGGCCAACGCTGCCAACTGCGGCTCGCGGTGCTACTTGCAATTCTCCATCCAATCCTAACGCAAGAGGCAGATCAAACATGACCTGTGACGCGTGACGGTCTCACCGCCACCATAAGGCAACAACGGACATGCCGGCGACCTCCACAGGGCAACGGTCGAGGAATCCTTGCAGGAAGGATTCTCGTGCCCAAAGCTCCACTTTCTGGAGCTTATAAATTCTCACTTCTTCTACAGGAGAGAGGATTGGACACCAAATTAGTGATTTGAGCCTGACATTGAGACATACGTTCCCTGAAGCTCCAGCTCTCATCCTCTGTAGTCCCTCACGGGCAACCTTAGTTAGCCACCCGTCGCGGTACATATAGGGAGCCAGGCCTCCCATCAACCTCTCACTGAGATTAACTCTCGCATTTACAAGGAATCGTCATGTACTCATGGTGCAAGAAAGCGTGAAGAGCAAAATTTGTGTAGAGCGCCACTTAAATAGGCAATAGGATGCCAATGCGCAGGAAACTCAACCGGCGTTTTACTTGATGGCCAGGCCATGTGCCAGTTTATCAGAAGTGCCTCAAATCCTGAGTGACAGCCAATCATGGCTTGTGCAATATCACAATTGCTTCAACCGCCTGCCAAATCCCAGTTGTCACGCTAGCATTAAATGTTGATTCACACCGCTAAGACCGGCGGCGGCAAAGCTTCCAGGACATGCTTCCAGAAGAACAAGTTAATCATGCTAATATGATGGACAACAATGAATAAACTGCACAGATAAGTAAAAAGTTTTATTATGCGACATGCTGATAAATGCTTTTTACACAGGAGGCGGTCGACGACCGTAGATTACAACTAGCCGCCCTCGCTGGGTGCAGAAGGATCTGGAACAGTGAATTCTGTCAGGTGCGCACAAGTTCGGACGCCTGAGTTTCAAGAGTCTAGAACGTCGATGCAGAAGTTTGGCTCCTTTGGCCTGGCTAGCCTCCGGTTGAGACGGATACCATCCTGAAATCTCCTTTCCAGTCATGGGCCACCTCCTTCGGCTTGAATCTTGACCTCAACTCGGCTTCCAACTGGGTGTGCTCCTCTCCAGAGTGCACCCGGAATCGCTTGAACTCCTCCTGAAGAGCTGAAATGCAATCCTGAGCCTACATATTGGTGCCAGCAAGCCTAGACGCCCTTGCTTTGGACTCAGCTCACGCCCTCTCAAAGTGTGTGGCGCGAGCCCTCATCTGCTCAATCTCTCCGACCACAACCTGTACCTTTGCTTCAAAGTCTTCAATAGCTCGAACTACCTGTTGAAATGCGGGATCCGCCCTCCTAGGCCTGCTGCGCCTCGAGGAAGTAGACACCCCATCCATCTCGAAGCCTGGCGGCGCCCTCAAAAATCTCATCAGCCCTACGACGGAGGCCTCTGAGCCACAACCTTCCGCCATAGTAGCACCAGGTGCAGCATCATTATGGCCCCACAAGGCGTGTGTATCCCTCACGGACCCACCAAGCGATGACTCAAATTTTGACGAGGAAGGCGATCTTTCCATTGGGATCGAAAAAGAGCAAGGACAGCGCACGCTTCACACTCTCAAAATTGCTAAAGGACATGAGGTCCTTGAAAGGAATTCAGGCATTTAAATAGCAAGAAATCTCCAAGTAAAACGACATTGCCCCGAGAAAGAAGCGCTTTGGGAGGGAACCAACTGGCTCCCCCACGTGGCAGATCCCTGAAAGCATCGCGCCTTTCTAAGGCGAGTCATCGCGACGTGACACCCCATGATCTCCCACGCAATTAATGCGTCAGATGATCCGACGGATGTGGAGTCTGCTAGTGGCGTTTGAACTCCCAAGGCAACACACATCAGCGATCTTTTCTCGCCGCGTCCTCCCGTCAATGGTTTGAATTAGGACTCGAGTGACGACGACTGCGAGAGATTGCAAGTAATTGGGAATTCTCAAGCGCATGAATTGGCGCCCGACACAGCGAAAAGAACGAATTGCCCTTGAAGTACGATCTGAGAAGCAACAAATAAAAGAAAACATGTGCGACAAGACAGAAGAATGAAGGCAAAGACTACTGCTTTTATTAATTGAAGTTTTCTTTATAAAGTCAAAGCTTGCGACATCAAAAGTATAGAAGAGGAAAAGATGCAGCACGAAGCACAAAGCCCAGAGCAACTGCCTATAATGCTTGGAGCGTTGCCAGGGAACGTGATTCACATGAGATCACCATGGCTCCATCGCTGGAAACGCAACAAGTCCAAGCAACGGAATCGTCGATGTTGGCCAGCTCTTGCAAGCTAGCCCGATGCTAATCGCAGAGGCAGAAATAGCACCCGCAACAGGAGTCCCGGCAGGGACGCAAAAGGCATGCGCTACAGAGACTCTGCCTCCTGCCTTCTCTCCAGATGATTCATATGATCATCCAAGTGTAGTGGAGACCGTGAGTGATGTGCTACACCGGAAGCAAAGAGCCCCGTGATAGCTCCGCCATGATCCGCCACCGTACCGGAGATCACCACAGCCTGGAGGGAAACACATGACAACAACAGAATGGCCGAGCCACCCTCATTAGTATGAGGAACCACCCATAATAGGGGGATGAGGACAGTCTTTGTCAAAAGCTCCAGATCTCCAGCTAGTCCATCCGACTTCTTCGCAGACTCCCACCAGAAGCGGGACGAGCCAAGGCCCTTGCATCGCTCCTCCAAGGTCGTCTAAGGGATGAGCCACACCGGTCAAAGAGCCTCCCTATTAATAGACAAGCTAGCATCCTACCAGTGCTCGGATGGCACGCTCTCCGGTAGCCGTCATTCATGAAGAAGGAAAGTCCTCAATACCGATGCTATTTTAGGCGTGCAAGTCTATCCATTCCGAGCACCAAATCACTGCGGCACCTGAAAAGCCTGCATGACTACCTGGGGAAGACGCGACGCCAGAAGAAGACAAAACCTAGAGCATCTCAAGGAGGCCAGTGCGGTGACCAGCTGGACACGAAGCAGATGTGTTAGGCCTCGACTGCAGGTCGACCCAGGCATGTGGGACTAGTGTTGGGTCCAATACTCGCAAGGCTCAATCCAAGAAGCAATAGTCTAAGTGGCCGACTCAACCCAATATTCAAAAACGGCCTACGTGGCAGTCTAATGCTCACGGCCAAGAGACGCCACCTACAACTCAGTAATACAACTGTAGGCGGCAGGCGCAATGCAGAGGGGACGAGCCAATGAGGAGGAGGTCAACGCTACCAGCCGTGGCTCACAACACTGCTTGCAATTCTCCGACCAATACTAGCGCAAAAGGCAGATCAAACATGACCTGTGACGCGCGACGATCTTCCCGCCACCACAAGGCGACAACTGACATGCCGACGACCTTTAACACGCCGGCGACCTCCACTGGGCAACGGTTGACAAATCCCTATAGAAAGGATTCTCGCACCCAAAACTCCACTCCCTAGAGCCTATAAATTTCTTCTCCTTCTACAGGAGAGAGGATTGGAGACCAAATCAGTGATTTGAGCCTGGCATTGAGACATACGCTCTCTGAAACTCCAGCTCTCAAACTCATGACCAGCTCTCATTCTCTGTGACCTCTCACAGGCAACCTAAGTTAGCCACCCGTTGTGATGCATATAGGGAGCCAAACCTCCCATCAACCGCTCACCGAGATTAACTCTCATATACATACACTCCCACCGCATACTCCTTACAATTCTGCGCACCTCTAAGCGTACATCCCCCTTTTCTTTCATTGCGAAAAGATACTGACTTGAGCGTCGGAGTATTTTCGGTAGAAAAAATCCCACTGACCTTTGATATCCTATTTGTTAGTTTTTTTGTCCAGGTTCTAGGTTAACAGTAACAGATACCAGACCCGCTCGCGATCACCTTCGAACAACGAGGAATCCGAAGGCTCCCTAATTTGTACAACCGAAAATCCAAAATGCAACAAATAAAATAGTTATATCTCTCTCTCTAAAAATCTACAAAAACAAATATGATACCAGTAGATACGATTACAAATAATCCAAGTTATTTGCTAACAACTTGAAGGATTGACTCAATAAAAACTTATTCGAGCTCGCTCATTCGGCAAAACAATTAGCTCATATGCCTGATTTTTAAGCTATTAAGTAAATGAACCAAACCCAAACAAACCCAAACTTTACTCCTCGTTTAAGCTCGTTGAATAAACAAAAAAACCTAGACATACCCAAGCTGAACTCGTCTCATTTACAATCCCACTCGGGATAGGGTTACAAGTGAACCAAGCCATCAGTAAACGAGTTGAAATCTCAGTTGGCAAAGACCCATTTCAGCTTGATCCTTTGATTCCTTTCAACAGGTCATCATCATCTGTTATAACTCAGGGTTCTGTTAAGATGAATCCAAAATTAAGATCAAAACAAAATCCTATAATCCAAATTAAACAATAAAAATTGAAAGGTCCAAATTATAAGTAAAAATGTAATCCGAACCATTTAATATTTATAATTTAATTTGAACTATATGATTTCACTTTAGAGCCTAATTTTGGATTCACCTTAACAGATTCTGTACTCGGGTGCTACCAAAAGCCTCGTAGCTGGATCAATCAACATCTCTGACAACAATGAAAAAGAAACTCATTAACTATAGACTCAACCACGGCACCTCAAATTGTTCTTTTTAACAACGGTAAGCTATATGAGTTGACGATAGTTAATCGACAAATATAAATTAAAAATTTTAAAAGAAAAAGAGTCTCTCTCTACCTAAATCTCCCCTACAATGAAAGTAGCTTCTCCGAATCTTCCATGGCATCAGAGAGCAACACAACGAAATTTCATGGTATCTACATCTGTAATAAAGAAAAATGAAAAAAAGAGAAGTATTAGCAGTAAGAAACAAGGCCAGAGGTGTGAATACCCTTCACCTGGAAGAATTCAGATCAAAATCAGGATGCCTAATAGGTCCAATTTCTCTGGCCCAAAATTTTATAGGGTGTTATTAATGTAAATAAGTATTATAAATAAACACGATCAAAAGATTATGCCTGATTATTTTTCAGCCAAACAGAGTCATAGGTGAAAATAATTGGCAGGTTCAGCTAGATAATGATTTTTTTAAAAAATATTTTTAAAATTTAGACAACTGTTAAGATTTGACAAAAATCATCTCAATAAGCTATATTGTTTTCTAAAACTAATTATGTAAATATTGTTACATCGATTTTTGGGTAATGTTTTATATCCAAGTATTATATTGTGTTTCTAAATTTTATATTTAAGAATGTTTTCCTGTAAAGATAAGAACATTTAAAAATAAAATTCTATGTGCTGGCTCAGGCTGACCCGGGTAACCGAGCCTAACCGGCCCCAAACCTGACATGAACCTGGTTTTCATCAAGTCTAAAAGGATTCAGCCTTTTCCCTCAATGCCAAAATCAGGGGGTGCCAAGATAAGAGAAAAATACCTGCTTCGATTTTGCCCTTAAAATCCCAGAATGCGGTTTCAATGGAGAAATGTTCACTTATGAAATGTTCACTTGACAGCATGCGAAGATCATGCTTGGTGCTTCCGTAAGGAAGCTGCCACAAAAAAAAAAAAAAACAATTGAATAACAGCTTCCGTATCAAAACGACCAAAATTTAGCAATATTAAGCCTACAAGAAATGCTTCAAAAGAAAACATTTGTTCGACTCTGAAGAGAGGAGTGGGTTGTAGGGCACAGGTGCCCAAGATAGCAAGAAGTCATGGCCATTCTAAGTCGATTGGAATATAGACTGAGAGGCCGATTATTTGCAGAAATTTTGAAAGTTGCCCTTAACACTTGTTTATGTGAAATTTACTTATACATGTAATGCGTATTGCCTATGTATATATTTGTAAGGTCAGTTCTTCAATTCAATTAGGTATTAATGTAAAGAAACCCTATAATAATGAGAGCAACCCCCTTAATTTGAATAAAAAATAATACATGCACTAAACTATGTGATGGAAGCATGGATGAAAATCTCGGCCAATATATAATGGTCTGTGGCTCCCCGATACTAATATTTTCTAATACAGAGGCAATATAGTGAAATAATTTTTCCTTTAGTGATATGTTGTAATACACAAATTGATATATTCGATATTTGACTGATATATCAATTGATATTTGCCTGTTAGATTAATTACAATTCTCAAGAATTTTTTTCCTAATGTATCTGATACCAATATGTATTATAAATATATCCGATACTGATATTGATACAGATATTTTTAGCAAAAGGTGGGAGAAATAGCCCCCACTTAATGATCTTGGAGTGAAAATAAAGAAAAAAAAATGAAAATAAAGGAAAATAAGGGACAAGACACTGTACTCATACCTCTGCATATGTTTCTATTGAGTAACCTCTGAAGCAGTCAGCATCTTCTTTACCTTGTTTTGTACCGTCTTTCAAGAAAATGGCCGCCTTTATCTGCAGATTAAACCATTGGCAAAGGAGCTGCTTAGTTCAGAGTGTTGGTGAGACTTAAGAACAAGCTGCACAGACAACAAGGGAAAACATAAAAGAGCCAAGGACAATATCATTGACCATATCTTAAATGGGATCGGAAATTATAAACAAGCAGCACTAAAAATTTCTACAATTTTTGAGTAGCAAATTCATTTCTACAGAACATCATTGATCGACAATCGAGGTTTGGGACAAGATTTCATGAACATGCTTCAACTATGAGTAAAAAATATATAAATTTGTATAAGGGAGATGGTGTTGATTTTCTCACAAGAAAAACCGAAGTTTCCTTCATTTTTTTTCCATTTTTACTTCCTGTGCTCTTTTTTCTTTCTTTTCTCTCAGGGTGAAAGGGGCAGATGCAGAAGAAAAATTCAAATAATGATAATACATGACAAACATTTTTCAGTATTTTCAATCAAGGTAGAATATATTTTCCAAGAAAAATCAGGTGTCTCATTGATTTTCTTCAAATTTGCTATCTGCAGGGTTCTAAATTTTGTTTTGATGAAGATAATCTTGGCACAATGGCAAGATTGCTCCATTGTGACCTTGTGAATCCCAGATCATACCACAGAACCAACCACTCTATATCTAGGGTAAAGTCATGTACATCTGACCTTTGCCACAGCCTACGATATAGGAAATCTTGTGAACTGAGATGCCCTTTTAGGAGAGGCAGCTAGACAGAATGCTTACATTAACCAAATCTAAGGAAGAAGAAACTTAGTCAAAGAAACATTAAAAGCAAAGGAGACAGGAAAATTATTAGATAAACAAATCTTAAAATATAACAAACAATGATTGTAGTTTTCACTATTTATATTTCTAAGAATTTCTATTACGGTTTCGTTGCATCATAGAGTCCATTCAAGATTTATTTTAAACCTAGAATGTGATAAAGCTTTAGACATAACAAAACCTAATAAAACAAGATTGTTTCCACCACTGTGGAGCCAAATCTCATTTTTTCAAGACTAAGGCTTGAATCATATCAGAGACAAAGTATTCATGTCCGCTGACAAGACAACTTCAGCTGTAAGGTTGAGTAATTCCTCTATGAGAAAACATAGCTTTTTCAATGTGGTGGTTTAGAGATTATACTCCCATTGTATGCATAGTTTCCATATTTGCATAGTCCATTGTATGCATGTTTTGACACAAGTAAAATCCACATTTGCATAGTCCATACAAGCACAATCAGTTTCCATATGAGGACTGGCATTAGGGAATTATTCTTCAACCCTTACCTAAAGGTCCAAGCATTTAAGTGAAATGGTTCGTTGACATTACTTTTTCTGTTCTAGTATAAAATGTGGAAAGTAGTTTTAGATAGGACAGTAATGAAGATAGAGATTTTGAGCTGGATTTGTTGTCGTACAAGAGGATATAGAAATCTTAATGAAATTAGACGGGTGATAGTTAGGGTGACACCCATAATAGAAATAAAAATGAGAGCCTCTGACTGTGATGGTGTGGTTAGGTAAAACAAAGACCACCTAATCCACATGTTAGGAAATTTGAGAACTTGGAAGAGACATTCATGGAATGAAATTGAGGTTGCAATCTCGGTCCAAGTCAATGTCGTAGTATTGATGTTGGGAGAGTGGCACATTGCAAACTTCGCATAGTTACAAATTAATCAACCAGGGCCTCTCAAGGATTAGTGAATAAATCAGCAAATTAATCACTCAAATCGACATACGGGTAGCATTCCATTGCTAGCAGTTTGTCTGAGGGAATGGCAATCAACCCCAACATAATTTGTTCTTTCAAGAAAAATAGGTTTTAATGTAACATGTGGCACAACTTGATTGTCACGCAATAATTTCACAAGTGAAGAACAATGTTCTGCAAGCTCAATGAGTAATCCTTTCACCCATATTAACTCACTACAATAGTCAATGCCATAGAATGGTACTCTGATTTTGCAATAGATCATGCTACCACATCCTTTTTTGCTCCATGACATTAAGTTTGCAACTACAAATACAATAGCCTGACGTAGGATTACAGTCCACTGGTGATCCTACAAATACATCAATATTTGTCCTCTATTCTCATTGCGTAAACATCTTCTAGGAGATCCTTTAATATATTGGAAAATACAAATAAAATCTCTCAAGTCTCCTCATTTTTTATGGAGAGGTTCAATGAAACTTAAGATACTGAGAGAGAAAAGTAAAATTTACTAGTCCATATTTTGTGTTACTTCTTCTTCTCCTTCGACTTTGGTCCATATCAGTTGTTTGTCAGAATAAGATACTGAGAACAAGCAAAATTTAGTTGCCCATATTTTGTGTTCCTTGTTTTTTTCGTAATTTTTCTGGTATCCATGGTTTCTTCATGACTGGCATTCTTAGCTTGTGGATATACTTGATTTTTTTGTGACATGTGATTCGGGAGGTGGTGGTTTTTGATTCATGGTCTCAATTTGTGCTTTTCTGATTACTGTGTTCTTCAAATCCATGCTTTTTGGTATTCCTCAGTGTTTGACAGTGGAAATTCTATTTTTGGGTCTCACATTTCTGGTTTGTTGTTTCCGGTTTGCTGTTGATGGCGAGCTTGGGTAATTAAGGAAAGTTGTTAATTTTGCCACTTTTATTCCAAATTCTGTACTTTCCGAGATATTTTTAATTTGTCTTGCGATTGAGGGTTTGTACTCATGGATACTAAATCCACATCTAGTGCTTTTAGTAGATGAGGTAGAAATAAACAATTGATTTGTTTTTACTGTTGTAGAGTTAGACATGCATGAAGTGTTGGCAATTACATGGAAAGCCTACTATAGCTTCTCATTAAAATATTAGTACTCTTTTTCAATTTGGTAATTATATCGCCTATCTCTCGGTGTCATCTCGTCCCTGGGTCATTGATTTCAAGGCCTCTGATCAATTGACTTGGATTACAAATATCTAATTATCCGTCACACTCCACTTTTCCTAAAGTTAATTAGGCTAATGGTTTTTTTTGATAAATATTGAGGGGGTTAGTTCTGCTTATCTAACTAGGAAATTATGTTTATTCAATTCTTTAATAGTCACTCATTATGAATTTTTGGATCTTAAGACAAGGAGAACTATTAGTAAAGATCGTTGCGAGTAAAGAGGCCTTAACCTATTCGATGAAGAACCAAACCATTTTATGTGTTCTAATGCTACTTCCACATCTCTTAACATTCATAGTAGGCAAGGTTATCCCTCTTTCTGTCAAGACGTTTGAATGCGAATGCCTTGCTCTCCTAGTGAGAGATCTCCATATCAATCTATAAGATTTTTGGTTGTGTATGTTGTCTTCATGATATTTGGCCTTAAGTGACCAAGTTGGATCACAAGTCTCGACGGTATATTTTTATTAGATATGCTCATTCTCATAACAGATATCAGTGCTTCTCTCTAGAGTTGGAACATTTTTTGGTGTCCTTTGATGTCTTTTATTTGTAACATTTTCTAGTGTCCTTTGATATCTTCATTTGGAACATTTTCTGGTGTCCTTTGATGTCTTTTATGAGTCAAAACTCTCTTATCCTGAAATGTCTTCATTAAGTCCATCATCAAGTATCCCTCCTAGTGAAGATATTTTTATTTATGAGATTATTTACAAAGTTATATCTCCTACACAATTGGCACATGTGCCTCCTTGTTGTCCTTTGACCCGAACTTATGCTTGTGGTCCTCGTTGGGTGTTAAGTTTTTCTCCTAGAGCAAATCCTGAGCTAGTTCTTCACTCCATAGTATTGTTCCTGATTAGGGGTTTGATTCAAATTTTCCAACTACATTATGAATGGGTCATCACAACTCAGTATCTCTTGTCTGCTATGTTATCATATGCTAGTGATTCACATTCCCAACGAGCTTTTGTGTCTGCATTAGATTCTATTAGTGTACTCTAATTGGTATCCAAGGTTATTTTTCATCTTGGTTAGCGGATAGCTACGGAGGAAGAGATGGCTGTAGTTGAGAACAATCACGTGTAGGATCTAGCCTTTTTGCTTCTTGAGAAGAAAAATATTAAATGAGTTTACACTATGAAAGTTACTCTAGATAGTTCTTTAATTCTATTGAAAGCCCTTATAGTAGCTAAATGGTATGTCCAGACATATGGAGTGGACTACACTAATACTTTTTCTCCTAACACCTAGTTGGCTTCTATTAGGCTATCTTTTGTTGGCTACTAATAATAACTAATCTTTTATACCAATCAGTTAAGAATGCCTTTTTACATGTAACCTCCAGCAAGAAATTTATTTGAAGTAACTACCAACGATTATTGGCCAGGTGAAATCTGAATATGTTTGTCAATGGAAGTATTTGTATGGTTTGAAAGAGTCCAAGCAAGCGTGGTTTGATAGGTTCAGTGTGAAGTTATGTTCAAGTTTGGACCCTTTCATTGTGACATCAATCCCTTAGTATTCTATCGTCACTTCAGTGCTAGGAAAATTCTTCTTATTATTTATATGGATGATATTGTCTTACTTATAGTGATAGTATTGCCATTACGGATCTTAAATAGTTCTTTCAAAGTCGATTTCAAACTAAAAATCTCAAGAGTCTGCATTATTTTTTCAATATCAAATTTGCTAGATGTCGTCATGACATCTTTATTTTGCAACATATACTGTAGATTTACTTCGAAAAACTGAGATATTAGACAAAACAAAGTTATGGTGGTCCAATTTACCCAAGAATTAAGTTATTTCCGAATAATAGGGATATCTCATCTTTATTGAACTAAAACTAGATGGGTGACTAGCTGGTAGGCTCAATTACCTTACTATTACTATAACTTGTCCAAATATAACCTACTTTGCTAGTATTGTAAGTTAGTTTTTGTCTTCTCCTCTTGTTCTCATTTTGGAGGCTATAATGTGTATTATGAGATATCTCAATAGACCATTTGGATAAAACTTACTTAAAAGTGATCATGGGCATACTCGGTCAGGGATTTTTCTAATGTTGATTGAGCTGGGTCGTTATATAATAAAAAAATCAACCACTGGTTATTACATTTTTATTGGAGGCACCCTTGTGTCAAAGGAGATTAAGGAACAAATTGTGATAGCCAGGTTAATTGAGGAATTGGAACATTTTGAGTTAACGTATGCTACTTGTGCATGATACGATTTCAACAATTACTTGATTTTTTTGGTTAAAAGAACAATGGGTATTCTCAACTGTAGTGCAACAATCAAGAAATTAATAATATTGCATCAAATTTTTTATTTCATAAGTGCAAGAAGCATATAGAGGAAAATTATCTTTTTTGTTCGTAAGAAGCTTCAACATGGCTTAATTCACATTCTTCGGTTGGAGATCAGCTTGCAAACACTTTCATCAAATCCTTAATAGAAGTTCAAGTTGAGTAAATTTGCAACAAGTTAGACAAAATCAATATCTATGAAGGAAGTGCTAGAATATGCTTAGTGTGAGAATAGGATATGCTAATAATATCTTCCTTCACAAGGATATTTAGTCTTTACACTAAGTTGTAAATAATTCTATATATATGTGAATATATTCCTAACTCTAGTAGAAAGGGTTTCCATAAAGTTGCCTCCCTTCTGTTATTCTATAGTAGTTTTCCTTGAAATAAGAATAAAGTAGTACCGATGTAGCATATTGACAGTAACAAAGTCTATTTTATAATGACATATAGTATGTTCCATGGGCTCATGATATAGAAAGCACAAAGGAAATGCCAAAGAAGAATTCAAAGAAAACCATCAGGCACAAACTTGCATATTTGATGACACAACCTACAACAATGCTAATGGTGTAGAAGAATCCATGTAGATGACCCTACTTAGTCGAAAATAGAGTTTGTTTTTCGGGGTTTATATATTCCCGATTCTTTGAAACTTCTTTTTCTTCTATTAATTCTTGTAAGCCCAGATATTTTGGGTAGTTTTAAATGTTCCACATAAATTAAGTACATTTACAGTTGAGTAAAGACACATTTGACCAAGCCCTCCCCATTATCAGCCAAAAAAAAAAACCTTGTCCATTTTTTAACCTCTAGTTAAGAAGCACCAATCACTATCAGCAAGAAGAGCAAATATGTGGTTCTGCATCACGTCTCACTGTGTCAAATTGATTGCCAATCCGAGATGATCTGAATCTTACCTGTAGATGGTGTTACAAGGGTATGCCGATCTGATCTTGGCCAGAAATCCCAAAGGACCATGAATGCCCATTCAATAGGGTGCCTCAATTCAGCCTTGAGTCACTGGTCCTTGCGAACAGACTGTTTTGACCAGCTTGAATATGCTACCAAGACTGCTGCTGCAGGGGCAACGGTCTCGGCTGATTCTTCTAGTTGTGTCTGCTGTTGTTGACATTGCCTCTGTGAACATATATGGGTTTAAGTGGAGGCTGTTGTAACTGCATCTGCAGTGGCTGACATTAGGTTCCAACATCATGCAGATGGGAGAAAAGTCACCAGATCACATTGTATTCCCTAGACCTTGGCTACCTGATGGTAATGGTCATTCCCCAATTAAATAGTTGAAGGGGAGTTCCCACTGGTACCCATCTGAATGGTGAAATTGGGCATGACAGAAACACAATGATTCTGGCACCTTCTAAGAAGCAGTACTGGCAGAAGATGGAGGAGGAATTGGATTTGTAGGCTCAATACATACTGGCTGAATCCCACTGGTTGGGCTCATTGGCATACTGTTTGCAAACTGCTGCTCAGTTAGAATTTTATCGGCTTGAAATTTGGCCAAAGGATCGGAACTCACCAGACAATTTTGTTGAATTGTCCTCTGAATAGGAGCCTGAGTTTGATTTAACAGCTTAAGCTGAGGTTTTAGCTGTACCTGCAAATGCTGATGATTATAAGAAGGCATCACTGATGGTGGAGGATGCTGATTTGAAGCTGGTACTCCAATAACAGAAGGGAATACTGGAACCTGGCTCTGATTGCTACTCTCAAGATGAGAACAAATTTGCTGGACTTGCTTTGATGAAACAGGTGTTGAAGGCTGAGGTGGTACCAAAAGTTTAGACTGTTGAATTGACTTTATACCAGATCCAGAATAAAATCTCTGGCCTTCCATCAAATGCGTGACCTGCTCATTTGCAGAGAGGCCATTCGGATGTGAAGAACCCATAAGAATGTTCTGATGCATCCGCATGTTGCCTCTTCCTATTCCCTTCAAAAGCTTAGCCTGCTGTAGGGACTCTGACTGTTGGCGCTGGTGTGCGTGAAGTTGGCCAGATTGCTGAAATTGCTGCTGTCGCTGCATCTGCTGTGGTTGTCTATGTCGCTGCTTTGCTATTCGAATTGTCACTCCACCGGCACCATTTTGAGAGTTCAGGCCAAGTCCATGAGGTGGTAGCTGATGTTTCTGCAGCTGTGAAGATGTAGAAGCCGTCGGAGAGGAAGGTTTTACATGAGGTAATGATACAGGCTGAGAAGCAGCTTGTGATTGAATCTGAGAACTATTCTGAATCTGTAGCGAAGATGGTACGGGGAGCTGTGACTTCACCTGAACATTTTGTAACAAAGCACTGGTTGCAGGAAACTGTTGGTGTTGTTGCTGCAGCATCCGCTGTTGCAACTGTCTGTCTCTAGCAAGACGGCAAGCATAGGCTTGCAGCTCTGGCGTGGCAGGATGACTTGAACTATGGACATAGGGATGAGAATCACCAAGTACGTTTGAGTGTTGTTGTGGCACATGCTGCTGCTGTTGATGTCCTGGATTTGTGTGAACAGGTGGAGGAACAGATTGACTAGGATATGCCAAAGTTAATCCCCCAAAAGGATGCACTCTTTGGTTAGTTGCTTGCGTCACCTGCATATGCATATCTGCCAGCAGCAGCTGCTCCTGATTATCTGAATTCCGACCCAGCTGCAACATTTGAACAGCTATGTCAAAAGGCATTAAAAATAATGGTCTAGCACTACAAGCTAAGATTAAAAAAGAAGATGATAAGATTTCAGATATAACATGAAAGATTTAAAAAAGTCCTTAGAACTGCTGCTACATCCATACCGTTTCCGTGCTTCACTGTGAATCTCATTAAACCTTTATTTGATTTGATTGGATTGATCTGGCAAGAAACCCTTGTATGCTTGGTCTAATCTCTCTCTCTCTCTCTATCCCTGTCCCTCGATCCCCTCTCCTTCCTGAAAGTGGGTGCCTTATCCTCATGCAGTAAAAGTATCTTGGCCTTTACCAACCCCCAGCTCCAAATCAATCCCTAATCATAACAAGCAACCACTAGTTCACATGTTTCTTCTTAGTTCATATAGAATGTGGCAAGCAACCATTTTCCTTTCAGCAGCATGTATATTGCTTTCTCTAGCGTCTGCCTGGCCATACACAAGAAAGCACTAGCACATCACAGAGCATAATTCACGAGGGCATCCAGGAAATGTTATTTATTAGTTTATTTTATTAAATTTGTTTTCGTATTTTGTCATATCTTAGAACTAAATTTGTTTTCATATTTATTAGTTTATTTTATTTGGTAGTCACCAGGACACCGATGTTAGGTTGTTTTTCCTTTCCATTGTTTCCTTATCTTATGTTATTATTAATTAAGAAATTATATTTGTCTCCTAGTTAATCAATGAATAGAGTGTTGCTATATATATATTATAATTTTTTTGTTCAGTGGATATGGATGAATGATATAATGCATACCATTGATGCCTATTGTCTCTCTTCCCCTCGCTTCTTTTTTCCCCTATAACCTGTCTGTCTATTCTCCCTCTGTTTTTGCCCCTGCTTCTTCTCCTCGTCTGGTGGTAATTGATTATTGGTGAACTGAGTTATTAGTGATTGCAGGGCTCAGAATATGCGAATCAATGCTGCTTATCATGGGGACCAATGGCATCAAATGGGTTTCAGTTCAACAAAAAGGTTGTCAGCAGATAGTGTGCGAGCGTTCCACCAGAATAATGAAGTAGAGGATGTGGTGACTGTCTTCAATTCAGCATGCATCTACCCATGAGTGGATCTCAATAGTGTTCTGAGTATTGGCATTGATTTGGATTGTCCATGTCATGGGACCAACTTGAAGCAGAGTTAAGACATGGTAAGAGGCCAGTATTGGATTTAGCTGATGTTGGGTTGACCGAGTTTTCTGGTCCAAGTCCTTTGTGATAGATAGGAAAACTGAAAGAGGACCCACGAAGGAGCTTGAGTTTTGAAATCCAAAAGAAAGAAATTAGAAGCAGCTGAAGGCCTTATTAACCAAGCTTGCAAATTTGGAGGTCAAGATTGCAAAGGCCAAATTCAACCATAGCATCACGTTCATGAAGCCAGAAGCTGCTCTTCATCAAAACTTTCAAACAGAGTAAGGACAAAAAGAGAAGGTTGTTTGGTTCATCCAAATCCTTCTTATGAACTTTCTGTAAGGCAAATAATGTTTCTCTGGCCAGGCCTCTGGCTCCTGGTGAAAGTTTCTCAATCAATTCAGGACGGCAATAAGGGATTTGTCTCAATCAAGTGAAAAATTTTGTTCTCATGGTCAATTCTTGATTTGGTGCCTCCTAATGTTAGAGGTCAGGTTTGTCTTCAATAATGTGTGTAGCAGGTTGAACCAAGGTAGAGAATGATACAAGAGAAATTGGGAGATGAAATGAGTAGTGTGATAATACTTTTGAAAATGAAAATGGGTTGAGAGCAGGTTTAGTGAAGGAAGAATAAATACATTCAGAGCTAACACATCTTGCGCAGACTCACAGAGGCTTGAGCAATTTTCAAGTAACATTGTATACAAAATATCTTGAAAAAATTGTCTTAATCCAAAATTTCCAATGACCATACGTCAAGTGTTTGATGGAACAATATAAGAAAAGACAAAAACACCTATATAAGGTATTTGTCAATTTGAAGAAGGCAAATGATACAGTTCTCAAAGAACTTCTCCAGAGTATTTGAGAAAAAAGAGAACTCTCATTCCATAAAAGCAAGTTATTAAAGACAAAAGGGATAGGATAGTGAATTGTGCGATGACACACACACACACAAAGAGAATATAATTTGATGCGTGCTATTTGCAAATGATATACTGTTGACTAAGGAGAAAAGAAAGGAACTAACGCTAAATTAGAAGTGTAGATGGAAATTTGGGAAACTGAAGTTCGCTAAATTAGTAGAATGGCAAGTGAATATGTGGAATAGAAGCTGTGGACAAGAAAATCAACAAATGTTGCAGAGGTGACGAGAGGATGGAAAGCCTACAAAAATAGGGATAATTATGAATATCTTAAGTCAATAATCAGCGGTCGATGAGGATATTACCCACTAATTAAAGCATATTGGATGAAATTAAGAAGAGCATGAAGGTTAATTTATCGACCTTATAGTTGACTAGCACTCTGAAGAAATACCTAAATAGATGCAAATATCAACTAATATTTTCCAATACTACGATAACATCATAATATATTGTCAATACCGGCAACATATTGCGATATATTGGTTGACATGGCTCTAGCAGCTTAAGATTCCATAAATGTTTTTCCTTTCGATATATCCTATATATATATATATATATATATTATCCGATATGTCCAATGCCGATATAATCACGACTGATATTAATACCAATGCTGATACCACTACTGATATTTTTATCCATGATCCAAATCATTGACCCCTAAATCGAAAAAGAAGCAAATAAATTCACCTGCACCAAGTGTAGAGCATCACGAGGTCGCAACATTGAGATTCCTTGAGAAGGACCAGATCCACAGTGCAAATTAATAGTGCCTGGCATCCCCATTTCCTTGGAGGTATCCCTGGTTCCTGAATTCAGCATAGCAGAAGAAGCAATCCCCTGAAAAATTCCTGGCCTTGGTTTTGGCATGCGCCAATTGATCTCATTCATCATGCTCATGCCATTTCCACTGGGTGACTTATGCAGATTCAGATCTTCCTTGTC
>JAOVVI020001246.1:0-25342 GCA_028571085.2 Nepenthes alata | reverse complement strand
AAAAAACATTTTTTTAAAACATTATTATATATAATAAATAAAATTTAAACCCGTTAAAAAATAAATAAATATATAATTAATTATTTTTAAAATCTCATAAAAATATTATTTAATTAATATAAATAATCTCAATTTTAAAAAATAATATGAACAGTTTAATTTAAATATTTTGAAGAGACAGTCCATTG
Organism: Nepenthes alata; assembly: GCA_028571085.2. Taxonomy (NCBI): domain Eukaryota; kingdom Viridiplantae; phylum Streptophyta; class Magnoliopsida; order Caryophyllales; family Nepenthaceae; genus Nepenthes; species Nepenthes alata. Next base: position 25,154 of record JAOVVI020001246.1, on the reverse strand, counting down.
CTTTTCATATAATAGAAAAAAGTTGCCTACACACCCATGATATTTTTAGCAATTTAATCAAATAAGTAAAAGACTGATATGACCCATTAAACAATATTAAGATTGATGGGGGAATATCCTTAGCCCAATGTTTAAGGTTTAGGGAATTTTTACTATAATTGTGAATTTCCTTCAAGCACTTACTCCTAGAAATATTATATTTTATGTACAAACCAAACAATATAATATTTATCATCACTTGGTTCTCAAAAATTAAGAGTTATTTTATTCTTACCTTATTCCATTTTAACGACCAAACATTGTGTAATAATTTCTGGGATTTTCTTTCTCCACAGTAAGAGAGGCTCGGGAGACAATTTTGCTGCGATAGCAGGAATTATAGCAGTCGAATGAGTGTCAAATGCATGATAATCACAGGACGACGACCCAACTCTACTTGACATAAGCTATTCAAATGTGTTATCATGAGCAAATGTATGATCGTCGGGAATACGAGGGTGGGGGATAAATGACCACAGGACTCGAGCGCTACAACCATTACTGTCATGATTCGATGAGGAATCATTCGATACTACAGCCGATAAGGAACAGCAACAACACGTCAAATGGAAAGTCATCTTACTGGGGGGGATCATCTTTATGCCATTAAGTACTCCTCTGGAAGGTAGAATTTCAACCCAATAGCCTGCAAAAGCATTGAAGCCAAGTAAAAATCAGCACATGCTGAATTTTGAGTGCAGGGTTTGCTTTTATTGCCCTTACACAAACCCTACAACTTTACATTGTAAGAACTCATTATTACAAGCATAAAACCAATCTGAATCTGAGATTGCCTTGTTTCTTTGTCAAAATAATTGTTCAGCAGTTGAAGACATTCTGTGATAACAACTCATTATAATTTAAGATTGTCATACCCTTACTTAATGTCCACGAGATCAAATAAAAGAAATAGCCTCATCACAATATACAGATAAAGCCACGCACATTTACCCCCCTGATACTCAGGAGTGTCGCAAAGCCACTCTGGTTATTATATTGAGAAATCTTTTCAGAAAATATGTGAAACCGTAGATCAGGAACTTTAAAAGGACCCGCTTTTAGGAATCCATTATCCAGCCTGACCCGATGGGTTCATCACTCACAAATCATCCGACAGCAGTGAATATCACTCACAAATCATCAGACAGCAGTGAATATCATCGTATAATATGAAAAAGAGAGTATACCAGCAACAAAAGAAGGAGATGATTCAATAACCCACAGTAATGGAAATTGAAAGATAAACAAGAAACCTCCTGAATTATACATAATGACCCATCATGGACAAAGACAGTTGCTGAAAACCATATTAATTAATGGGATTTGTTATACCAAATTTCAGAGTACCGAAGAGATTGAAATCACCGCATGAGAAGACTGTACGAAAATAAACCTCAAACTAAATAAAAAAAGCATGCAAAAAAAAAAGGAAGCTCGAAACTGAAATTCAACAATCAATATGAGCGTGGCTTGAAGATAAACTAATGACTAAAAGAAAACTTCAACAAAACCTGAGCAAATTTGATATCAGCATCACTGTGATCATTTTCCCTCCCTGCTGCATCACCAACATAAAACGATCTGCTGATAAAACGAGTTAACATCAACCAGTAATAATCTTATAGCATGCCATGTCAATGAAAGCAAGCAAGCCTAGATGTCAACAAGCCATGGCACTCATGGTGTTGTGCGGCATAGGCCACATAACAAGCATTAGGGAGTATGTGTGTGCCTTGGTGCATGCAACTTTTATGTGCCGATGGCATGGTTGAAATTGAGGGCAATGTCAACACAGACATTGACATTGTCGATATGGGCAATAGCATCAGGCGGATGAATTTCCCCACATCAATGAGAGATTTTCCTGGACACAGGACAGATTGAAGCTTCTTCTAGGTGAGAACACTAAGCATACATTAAGTCAAATTCGAGCTCATTGCTGGTTGGTCATCTTTAAGAGATTTGTATTTGTGGCTGCAGCAGTTTTACCGATCCGTTTGTCTCTAATAATTAATTCTCGTTAACCACATCATGTAGGGATCACTAAATCAATAGAAATAAGCCCCGTTTGAAGAAGTTCATGTAGCAACTCAAATTTATATGATAACATAGTCTGCTTTGGCCCACAAGTATAAGCCAGAACCCACATGGTTTTGTTCTTCTTGGGTTTCCCTTGGAAAAGATTTATTATTATAAAAATACCTGAGCTTTACTATAAGGCACATTTCCTCTTCTTTCCTAGATAAGATGAGATCTCATATACCAACTCTCACAAAACGGCGTTGTTGCATGTGGCACAGCTCACAACCACGCACTTCCGGTAGGAATTGTTTCTAATTTCATTATATAGTGATCTGAGTCAACATAATACATATTGTTCTTTTAAGGCCACAAATATGGGCCTACACCAGTATAGTTTTGTTATTCCTGAGCTTCTTTAGGAAAAAGTATGTTATTACAAAGATATCTAAACATTACTTTGGCACATTCCCTTTCCATTCTCAAACGATATAGGATCCCAGACACCAAGTCCCATAATTCATATATAGAACATTGTGAAATAATATCCAGCACAGGAGATTCAATCATCCGGGATTCAGAAATTGAAATTTCACCTCTAACACCAATAGGTTTAGTCAGGGGCCGGTGCATTTATAAGACGACCCAAATAAGCGTTACTAGCTGATATCTAAGCAATTTTTCCTGTTGCTTAGTGTCTCTCATACTTACTCCTGAAAATGCAACGGAGTCTAATAGGGAAATGGGGTCAAATTCTCCACCGTCCCTCTTGGGATTATGCTTATTAGCCAAGCAATAGATAATATTAAGTAACCTACCCAATGATGAGCCAGGCTTTAGATCATATTGAATGGACAGTTCAACATCTCCACAGTGTCGGGACCAAGTGAGCACTGCCTAGTGAGAGCTTGACAGTGTGGACAAGCTTGAGCTAGGGGTCATTTCCCGCATTGTGCATTCAAGACATGATATATCACATGGTATCATCAATGGAAAAATCGGTATCGATATTAATCTCAGGCATATCAATATTAATACGTATCGGTATCGAATATATCGAAAGAAAAAAATTTACAAAAATCATAAGTTTATGGACCATATCGAACGATATATTGATCTTATTGACCAATATATCGACCAAATATCGGCTAGATCGGCCGATATTTTGAATTTCGGTTTATAATATTGTGATATATCGCTAATACGACAATATATTACGATTTTGTTGCGATATCAATATACAATGGTATCAGGGGGCTGATACCGATATATATCGGCTAATATTTACATCAGTTGCACACTAGGGATGGTCATTTGAGGCATAAGACATGGGGGTGTCTTGAATCAGAGAAGTGATCGTTAAGCGGCATGCACGGAACTGGGTAACCACATGCCACATAGATTTGAGATCAAGATTGTCTTGTATGTTTCTTATCGACAATGCGGCTAGTGTCATGTTATTAAGGTCGAGTGGCAAAGATGTGTGACCTTCACGACTGTTTAGTGAATTAATGGATAAGGGGCTAAAAAGCCTGACACCCGGAGATAGAGTTGTGTGCCTACTAGAATGATAGCATCTCTGGTGTCACTTTGGAGCAAGAACGTCATGGTGCAAGACAAGGAAAAATAAGCAAACTGGCGAGGCCTTGGACGCCATAGAGGAAGGCTACCTGCAAGTGCCAAGGTGGCAAGAGAAACGATGAATTGAGAACCAGTTTGGTTGTGAGCCTAATATTGTGAAGCAATCAATATGCCACTAGTTACTTAACACAAGTACAGAAGCCGCAATTTAAGGAGCACAATGCAGGAGTCATTAAGAAAGGTTTGATAAGGTTGGCTTTGAGTGAGAGAAGTCTTGGGATCACTGCCATCAATTTCCACTGCATTAAGAGTTTTATTATGACATTGTGCTACTTACCATAAAAAAGAGATATCGAGCAACATAGCAAAAGAAAAAAACATGGCATTGATCTTGAGTCTTGCAAACTAGAGACATCCTACATAATAGAAACTTTGGGAAGTAAAATAGCAGAACAAAATATGAATTGGAGACAGAAAATAACCTATCCATATCAATTTGGATGCCAGAATTGAAGTGCTTTTCCATTATATGCCACATTCCAGTTTTGGGTTTGCGGAAAGGGTCTTCTCCATGACCGCTAGAATTGTCATATCCACAAGCTATGAACACCTATCGGGAAAACTATTCATCTACATTAACGAAACTTCAGCATAAAGAATCACCATCACTTACAAGATGCTATAATTTTAGGGGCTATTTGTTATAAGAAAATTTGAACATAGAAAAGGTTCCTGCAAAACAGTAACCAAAATGAAGACATTCATCATGTAATTATTGCTACCAAGCACAAACAGCCTAACAAGAATTGAATAGCCACATTGAACAGGCCACTGATGAAAAAATTAATATTAGTATCAATATCAGCTGTGGACATATCAACATATGGCATCTTGGATAATACATATCAGATATATCGGAAGGAAAAAATTTCTGAAATCTGTAAGACTATGAGGCCGTATAGGCCGATATTTGGAATATCGACACGAAAACATATTACAATATCGTCAATACTGGAAAACATCAGTATCAGGGGGCACTAAAATTTGCATCAGCGGGACAGACTATGACAAGGCATTGTCATTAGCCTCCCGCAAATTGCCAATAGATGAAGTTTGGAAATGATTTTCATGGTTAGGAAGAACATCTACATTCAGTTTTCTACTTTTCAAATATTTTCAGTAAGTAGGGTTCAATCATTCGAGCAACGACTAGTGTACTTGCAACCAAAGCACCGAAAACTACCATAAGTGCAGTGCAATTCGTGGAACTAATCATGCTTTTACATGTGCACCTGAAAACATAGTCCGACTATTGAGTCCACTATGGCTCAGCCACACCACCCCGGATGCAAGCCACCAGCTTTGACAACTTCACCACTAGACAAATGGGGTATTACATAAAATTCAAAACCATAAAAAAATCCAAGAAAAACTTCAAGTTTTTTTGACAAAGGTCACTAACCACAGCAAAGCAGATTAGTTGATGATCTGAGGTAGGTGATGAGCAAAATAGCAATGGGGAGGGGGATCAGAGGGGGAGGGGAAGGTTACTGGAGGGAAAGAAGGTGAGAAGGGGCAGTGATGAGCACATCTTGGTGATTCAACTTGGTGGGGGAGGGTAGCTTTGGTTTTTTTTATGTGTAATTGCCTTTTTTGTTTACTTCTTTTTTTTTTTTGAGATTTTATTAGCTTAACTCTTTAGCTAGTGACCTGTAATTGCTTTAGGGACTTGCAAAAGGCAACAAGGCAAAGGAAGAAAACTCCAACTTCAATTGGTACACGTAAGTAATTGGACAGATCAACAGAGAAAATCAGAATGGCTAGAAACTTGATTGGCAAAGGATGGAGACTAGATTGCCAAAGGGCCTAGAAGTTGGGCATCGAGAAATGTTTAAGCCTTTTAACTGCTACTACTAAAACACAGCTCTTTTTTTCCTTCAAAAATAAAAACTATTCATTTAGAAAGTAAAGATACCTTACCTACAATTCTTTCTTTTCTTAAAAAAAGAAAAAGAAAAATGCTATTTCTTTAAGAAATTTACCAATTATGAAGTTAGCATATCAACTATACACAATTTTTCTTACACAAAGGGCTGAGTGTCAAAATACAGCTAACAACCAACTAAAAGCGTATGAATAATAAAACAAATGAATATGCACCAAAGAGTATATTGGAAATCAAGTCCAAAAGGCACAAACAGTATTGCAAGAGATTAAAATAATTCCCAAAGAAAGACATGAGAAGCTTGCGAAAATCAATAGTCTTTGATCAAAAAAGATATAATCACTTTGTGTGGAAAAAGAAACGATGACACGAGGAGCTATTGAAGGCCTTAGCAATGACAGCATTCCTTTACACCCAATGGGAGTCCCAGTTTCCATTATCTTTTCATTAGAGACTAACTTTTCAATTAGAGATAATCCATGAGATTATTTTATGCCTCAAGTCACCTTTCATGAAGTCTGCATCATCCACCTACGGAGAGTGTGTATATATAATATGTGAAATCTTTTATTAAAAAACACATGCAGAAATTATATAATTCATATATATAACTCTACTGATTCCATGTAGAATGTCAATTACTAGAACTACAGTAAATGTAGGACAACAACCAGGAAAATCATGGTCTAATCCAATAACAAATAAGTTATGAAGTTATGTCAAAATGGTTCACCTGAATTGGGACTTTCACATGCTTGATAAAGTTGTTGAGGCGTCCAAGTTTTGAGTCCACAGCAACTTGTCTCTTGTTCTTCCAGCGTTCAATGTTGGATTCATTAGTGAAAATGACCTTAAATAAATCACAGTCATGGATTTCAACCATCAGGAGGAAACAACAAATCAAAACAACTTACAATATGTGACAATTTCAAGCACAAAAGATCTTATAAAGTTCAGTGACAGGAAAACACAACCAGCTTGTACCCATCTTTGTACAATTTTTGCAGCTTATCTGGTATGGAAGGATACATGAGGGACCAAGCATCTGCGCCTATTCTGAAAGAGACTCAAAATCAGAAGTAGATAGATTTACTTCGACCCTACATTATTACAGGAGCTAAATAATGAATTATGCACATGGAAATCTGTAAGATGGATTCCAATTGGAAGCGTGACAAAGCTAGCAAAATGGCTTAGCCCACCTAACACAGCATACTATTATACACAAACCCATGGACAGTAGATATCTATGGACAACAATTACTGAAAACTTTTAGATTTTTAATAATATAAGAACTCATAGAAATGTTCCTGAATAGATGACATAATATTGTCCATAGTGAGATAATAGGTAACTAATTGGATTCAGAGTTTCATATGATATCATTTACAGTCAGTCAATATGTTTGGAGGTCAACACATGCATTTTCTTTGATCCCTAAGGATGCTTGATCTGATTAAAAATGCCCCATTCTAGCTACAAAATTAAACATAAGCCTCAACAAATCATTAGCAACAAAAATATCTAGATATAACAAGAGTCCCAAGATAATTAAACTCTCATATTTTACATATTGACCTAATTATGGAAATTCATCCCTACAAAAAGTATTCTGACACCAAAATATTACCCAAAGTACCTCTGTCCATAACCAAACTATTCAATGAATCTACATATTATCTCCTGTAGAAAAGACTAAATGCCACTACTCTAACCCATAGATGATGGCCTTCTAGAACATTCAAGCAAATGTCACATGCCATATTAACCATCAATTCCTTACAATAATTCATTTATACAAACGAAATCTCTACAAAATGGAAATACTAGAAATTTGGAGCAAATAAAGTTCTAACATGCATTATTGTGGAGAGTATCATAACTTGAACAAAATTTCATAGATACAATGGGATTCCAACACAATTTCAGAACATAGGCTAAAGGCTCCAAAAATTCAACAAAAAAAGGAATGAGTGCCATGCATTCAACCAAAACACGAGGGGGGATACAAAGTATCACATGCATGGAGGTTATGAACAAATAAATTCAGATTTCATCAAAGTAGAAGAGGAAAAATCTAAAATTGGGTAGAAAATGAAAGGAGAAACAAAAAATGCACTTGCCTTACGTGGCATTTCAAGAAACCCTGAGATTTTCCTCCAAAGATCACCATTTCTTCCTTCTACCACAGATTTTTCTCTCCTCTTTCTCGCATAATCTCAGCCAAAATGAGCCTTAATTAAGGCATCCAATGTTTTCATAACATGACTAGGGCACATGCACTAGCCATGCTTGCATTGTGTGCTGGTCACAACTTGACTGGATGGAGAGTGGAAAAGTATTTGAGGTGATTGAATGCCCTACAGAGGAGTGGCAACCTGCAAACTGGATGGCAAGGGCTATTATTAGTGGGCAAAGAGCAGGAAAATTCTGGGGCAAGAAAATTAGGAGATTACTTAGGAGATATTCGTGGAGGCCTTCTATAAAAATATTTTTCCGACAAACCTTAGAAAGCAAAAGGAATACAAGTTTTGAGGCTGAGACAAGGAGGCTGTACTATTGCTAAGTATGAAGCCAAGTTTACTGAGTTGGCCAGATTTGCACTGCATTTGGTTCTAGACGAAGCTAGAGGAGAGCTAGGAAGTTTCTTCATGGCTTGGATGATACAACACGAAGGCAATTAGTTCCCTTACAGTTAAGGACTAAAAAAATTAGGGTAGTCCTTAATGACTACAGTTATGACCTTTTATGTTGCGGAAAACTATTTATACAAATATTCAATATGCGTAAAAAATATTTTCCTTTGGATACTATGAATATAAAATACCAATCCTACTCATTTAGGATCACCATTATACAAAGTAAATAAAGTGTAGAAATAAATAACTCTTGATATGGTAATAATGAGAAATCTCAAGAATCAAACAGTTCCTAAGTAAAACTCTCCAGACTTCTTGAGCCAACCAAAGTAATTCCTTTATGAATGAGTCAACCTACAGACCAGGTGATACAGACACATTAACTTTTTGATAATTCTCTCCTGACATATGACCCTATCAAAGAACCCATAGGATTTGCTTCCTAGCGAAAAATCCGATAACTTCCAATCTTCTCCTGGACTTTATTTCGTTGCCTCGAGAACAATCAACACTATCTGGAACTCCAGAATCCAGGCCACCGACGGAACTCCAAAGGCCTCACAAGATTGGAACAAGTGTTTGATGGTGGTTGGGTTATTTGGAGACGAGAAAACCTTATCATTTGAATCACAACTCACTAAGAGGTTTCCTCCTTTTCTCCTCACTTGTCTAGCTCTCCTTCTCTTTTCGCGTGGATGACAAATAGTTCAAAGAAAAAGAAACTATTTATAAGCGAGGCTGAAAAATAAGGCAGAAAAAATGTGAAACTGCAATTCTATGCTCTGACTTTTGAACGCTGGCTTGAGTGTTGGTAATGTGCATGTGCATAGTCCAATGATGCACATGTGCAACCCATTCTATTAATTTGCATATGTGCACCATGTGCGTGATCCCCAGCGCACATGCGTGACCAGTTCTGTCATTGGTGCATGTGCACAACCCAATGCAACATGAACATGAGACATTCTGTTATTTTGCTGAGATAATGTATGAGTGTGCATGCTAGCTTTTGAACGATAGGTCAAACAGTAGCTTACCTTTGCGCATTCCAAACGTTTTTTAGCATCAATTACTTCGCAGTTTTGATAAATATATTTTAAGTCACAATAGATCCCAAAAAGAAATAAAAAGGCTCAAATACAACTCAACTGGGACCAATTTTGTCATAAAAATAAGCCAAAAAATATACCTAGCAAGGACATATGGAAAAGTGCTTTATCCGCCTTAATATTTGAACAAGAACTAGAGATGGCTAAATTATTCTAAGAAGATGAAGGAAGATTAGGTGGCCAGACTTCAGGATCGGATGGATCAAACAAGAATTCCAAATCCCATGACAAAGGAGCCGGTGAATCCGCCAATGTGCAAGGGCCACTAGCAGGAGGTCAACCACAATCAAAGGTACCATATGATATTTTGTGGGAGATTTCGTAGAAGGAGGCCCTGCTTTACAAAGTTGAGGCTTGCTTTATTTGTTGTCAAGTTGAACACGTAATTAAGGATTAAATCCTTCATATAAGGCAAGTCTCAAGATTTCATGCACCCAGAAGGGTTTATACCATCACAAAGCAAGAAGCTCAAGCATCACCTTTAATAATTGAAGGTAAACTTTCCATCTTTCAAACTCAAGCTCATATACAAATTGATCCGGTTACCACACATTCATTTATGTCTCTAAAATTTGTTTCACTTACATACACCACCAAGAATCCTAAAATACGCATTAGTGGTGTTCACCCTATAAGGAAGTCAACGTTAGTGGACATTGTGTACCCTAAGTGTGATATGCAAGTTAATGAATGTGAGTTGTTATGTAAGGTATGAATCCTAAAAATTATTTTTAATGATCCTAAGCTTAATTAAATTGATAAATTTTCAATGTTAATTGCGATTCTAGAAATTAAGTATTGGAAAGAAATGAGTTGGGCTCAAATGGCACCTAACGTGCACTTAACCCACACATGAGCGTGTTTTGGATAAAATAATCGTGCTTGAAGTGTGCACGAGTGGCACTCGTATGAGTTTAGAGAAAAATGTTGGCATCTAATGCATAGAATATTGGCATCTACCACACCTATCAGGCGCTTGTGCACAATCTAGAATGTCTTTGTGCTTGATCTATACCAAGCCAGCACACGTGCACCAGTTCTTATAAATAGGCCCTCTGGCCGATCATGGCTCATTTCTACTGAAGTTTTGAGAGAAGAGAGAATAAGAAGAGGAAAAGAGAGGAAGAAAGAGAAGGAACGAGAATGTAAAGTTGAGGATAAATCAAGCAAACTTTTGATAAATTCAAGTGAAAGCAAGTGTATTTAAGCCCATTTTTCCTTTATTACTAATTTATTTTGAAATCCTTGAGTATTTCTTATTCAAATACTGATGCATGTACTAGTTTCTTACTCAAATTGATTATATTTTGCATACAAGTAACTCTATTCCCATTTCAGGAAATTTTACAAAGCTTATGGCTTAAATTCAAGCAAATCATGTTTAAGTATTAAGATTTTTGAATAAATGTTCTTGCATGTCATTAAAATTCATACTTATGATACTGAGTGTCATCAATTTCTACATATTTAATCCTACATGTTTTCTATTTGCAAGAAAATAATGAAATTATATAAACTATGTTGAATTCCTAATACAACAGTATAAATGGGTTTACATGTCACCAATTTACACATCTAAGTTTCTGCATGTCAACAATTCCTACACATTTGTTCCTGCATGTTTTTTATTTGAAAGAAAATTGATGAAAACTATACTTCGATGAAAAAAATCAGTTTCTCCAATATGAAAAAATATGTATATATTTATATTTTGTGTAGAATTTTCAATTTTGACCAAATAAAAACTATTGTAGAGAATTGATGAAATATATTTGATCATATCCTAATATATTATTTGCAAATCAAAATTCAAACCTAACATTCACAGGTCAAAAAAGTGACATTTAGCTATGAATATTAGGAATAATAATATATAGTCCAATTCATTAGGCCTTTTGATACAGTCAAATAAAAAGCCCTAGGGTGCCATATTCTAGAAGCAGCTGACCTACGGGTCATAAATAGTGGTGTATATCCTTTAACTATGTGAAAACAATCATAATGCAAACTTTGATATTCAACTCTCGTCGGTAAGACATCAGCGATCATTGGTTCTTATTAAGTTTGAAAGATTTTAGCATATTTTGTATTAGTATTCGCTCATGATTTCCACAGATTTTATATCCATAAATGTTGCATAAATTTAGCATGTTTTTCGGTATTTATATGGTTTTGGTATGTTCTGATATTTGTATATAGTTTCTGCATGCTTTATCGAAAATTTGATATCATTGGCATTTTGACATGTCGATCACCATTATCATTTCCGCATGTTTCACTCAATATATCCACATATAAAATTTATATATGCTTTATTGAGTGTAAAGCTTATTATTGCCACTGCTTGCTAACCTTTCATATCAGTGGACTCAAATATACTTGCTGGTATTTTGGGATCATGAGAAGGTTTTATGGGAAGAGTTTTTAGGATATTTATATGTTGTAATGTAATATTGGCAGTTTCTATTTCAGTTCGGATATGTCTTTATATGGCCATCGACCGATGAAAATGTTTAAATTTAGTACAATGTTGAAATTATTATTGGATACTCTAATTTCGGATAGTATACTCTTTCCTTACTGTTTTTAGTTGAGCAATGCTGAGCCTACCGCCACTTTCAAATGTGACTTTTTGGATCTTGTAATTAGACGTTTAAAATTATATTTCAGACCGTTTAATAGTAATTGATGCAAGTTCAGATCCTAACATCTGATTTGGGTTTAAGCAGATTAATTAAACAAATGATTTTTATGTGTGATTTTAGACTCTGAGGTAATGTTAATTCAGGTTTCAGGATCACGGGTGTGACATGTTAGTAGATTTAATGCCACTAGACATAGTAGATTTTGATACCATATTAGGCATGGATTGGTTGGATTGTTACCATGCTAATGTAAATTATTTCCACAATATAATGCATTTTACCATCCCAGGGTGTCAACCATTCAAACTCAGAGGAGTTAAGAGTGATGATTTGTCATGTATAATTCCGAATTGAACACAAGTCGTCTGATACAAGGGGGTGTCAAGCCTACCTTGCAAACTTCCACCAAAAGCCATAATATCCTATTAATGAGATATATTGATGGGATACCTACAGTGCATGAATTTGGGGATGTATTTTCAAAAGATCATCACCTACCGCTGGATAGGGAGGTTTGAATTCTCTATTGATTTGGTGATGGGGACACCGCCGATCTCTAAAGCTCCATACCTAATGGCTTCTTTGAAAATTGAGGGAGTTGAAACAATTGCAAGAATTAGTAGATGGAGGCTTCATTCGGCCAAGCATATTGACTTGGTGTTCTCCGTTTTTTTTTTGGTGAAGAAGACAGATCCATAAGGTTGTGTATCGACTACAAGAAATTGAACAAAATTACAATCGAGAACAAATATCCTTTGCAGTAAATTGATAACTAATTCAATCAAATTGCAAGGGGCACCGATTTATTTTTTTTTTTCTAAAATTGATCTTCATTTGACCTATCATCAATTGAGGATTAAAGATGATATACCAAAGACAGCCTTCCGAATGAGTTATGGTTATTATGAATTTTTGGTGATGCTTTTTGGTTTAACTAACGGCTTTGCAACCTTTATGAATTTGATAAATTCAATGTTTAAACCCTTCTTAAAGCATTTCATCATGGTATTCATAAGCAATATCTTGATTTCCTGTAAGAGTTATGAACAGGAAATTCATTTAAGGATCGCATCACAAACTCTTAGAAAAAGATAATTATTTGTGAAGCAAAGAAGTATGAATTTCGACTCGAAGACATGACATTGTTTGGTCACATAATTTCTAAATGAGATATTTCAGCGGATCCAAAGAAGGCAAAAGCAATGAACGGTTGGGAACAATCCAAAATTGTATCTTAGATTCATAGTTTTCTTGGATTAGCATGTTACTACTGAAGATTTGTTGAAAAATTCTACATATTTGCAGCGCTTTTGACTCAGCTGACTCAAAAGAATACTATATTCATTTGGGGTGAGCATTGTAAAAGAGGTATCCACGAATTGAAGATTAGATTATCCTAGCTACTAATTTTTGGCTATGCTAGAAGGTAAGGGAGGATTTGTGATGTATTCTAATGCCTCCAAGAAAGGCTTGAGTTGCATCCTTATGAAAAATGGGAGAGTCATTGTTTATGCGATAAGTTAAAGACGAATGAGCAAAATTACCTTGCATATAACTTGGAGTTAGTGGGCATCTTCTTTTCTTTAAAATTTTGGAGGCATTACCTGTATGGTGAAAATTTTGTGATATACTACCATCATAAAAGTATAAAATACTTGTTCTGGCAAAAGGATTTGAACATGAGGCAATGACAATGGATTGATTAGTTGAAGAAGGATTAGAATTAGGAGATCCAATATCAACCGGAAAAGCGAACATGATAGAGGATGCTCTAAGTTTGAAATCAACAAGCACAATAGCACATTTGATGATGAAAGAATAGAGATTATTGATAGAGATCAAAGATTGTGATAATTGATGGCACCCAAGAGGCATGTGAATAATCTTGTCTTATTTTCATGTTCAACTGATGGTAATTGGTAAAATGAAGGCAATGCAAATGGAGGATCTATTTTTTTTTGACATTGTTGGAAAGAAGACAAATGAGTGTCAGGCTAAGTTTAACACTCATGAGGAAGGGATCCGTAGGTTTCAGAATCGCATGTTTGCGTCTAACATTATAGAATTGCAAGGAGAAATCTTAGAGGAAGCTTACAGGTCCAAGTAAACGATCCATCAAGAGTCAACAAGATGTATCAAACAGATGGGCCATTTCGTGGAGGAATATGAAAAGAGAAGTTGTGGATTAAGTATCTAAGGGCCTTATTTGTCAACAAGTAAAAATCGAACACAAGAAGCAGTTGGATTCACTGCGACCTTATTGATCCCCAGCTAGAAATGAGAGCAAATTATTATAAGTTTTGTAGTTGGGTTAGCTAGTATTGCTAGAAACTATGATACAATTTGGATGATTATTGATCAGTTAACAAAATCATCACATTAAGAAGACGTACCCCTGAGATCGGATAGCAATATTATATATTAATGAAATTGTGAGATTGCATGGAGTCCTAACTTCGAATGTGTTTGATAGGAACCCTAGGTTCGTATCCAAATTTTGGGAAAGTACCCTGGGCATCGTGAACAAAGTTGAAGTTTAGTACCAACTTTCATCCGCAAACTGATGAACAATTGGAATGGAAAATTTAGATTTTGAGAAACATACTTAGATCCATAGTCCAAGAAATGAAAGGCAATTAGGATGATTATTTGGCACTGATCAAGTTTGCCTATTACTAGACAAGTATCAGCATAGCATCCTTTTAAATTATCTACAAGAGGAAGTGTGGGTCCCAAATGAATAGGGAAAAGTTGAAGTCTGGAGGCTTATGGGGCCAGATTTTATTCAGGAGACATCAGAGAAAATTCAAATGATCTAAGACCGGCTCCGAGTGGCCAAAAGTTAACAAAAGAGTTACGTGCATCAATTAACAACTGAATTGTCCTTTCAAGTGGGTGACTTCATGTTCCAAAAGATGCCACCAACCAAAAGAGCTAGTATTAAGTCTAATGTTTATTAGACCATTTGAAAACTTAGAGAGAATTGCAGATTTGGCTTATTGACTAGCATTACCTCTAAACTTAGATGATTTTCATTATGAATTTCATGTGTTAGTGCCTAGGAAATGTGTATGACGCCACCCATGTGATTGATCATGAACCCTTGAGGATTAACAAACATTTGACATATATAGAGTTACTAATCCAAATTCTTGGCTGGTGAGAACAAGTGGTTACGAGTGCTTTGCACCAAAGTCCGCTAGTCAAGGTTTTGTTGAGGCATTATTTTGTCAAAGAGGCCACATGGGAGCAAGAAAATGTGATTTGGGAAAATATCCATATTTGTTTCTTTATCACCGTATGTATATTTTGAGGAAGAAATTTTTATTAGGAGATGTAAAAAATAACACCGAGCACTAATTTTTGGTAGGATGCATCTAATTAAGAGTGTAATTGATGTTAAAGTATCAAGGTTGTGGTGTGTGTTCCCTCATGGGACTTAATACTAGCTCTCTCTTAAAATTGGCCCATGGTGCACATGTGCTCATTTTAGACAAAAATCAGCACCTGATACAAAAATAAAGGCAGCACAAGCACATTTCAGGCAGTAACTTGCACATGAAGGGGCACACAAGCACAAGATGCACACATGACTAGCACACATGTGCTAGTCATGTTATAAAAACATTGGATGCCTTAATTAAGGTTTGGCCAAGATTATGAGAGAAAGAGTGAGAAAGAGGAGGGAGAAGAAAGAGTGATTTTTTCAGGAAATCTAAAATTTCTTGGAATATCCAAGTAAGGCAAGAGTTGTGTAGGTTTGGCAAAGATTATGAGAGAAAGAGTAGGGAGAAGAAAGTATTTTTTTCAGGAAATCTAAAACTTTCTTGGAATATCCAAGTAAGGCAAGAGCATTTCTTGTTCCTCCTTTCATTTTCTACCCAAATTTCATGTTTTCCCTCTTCTACTTTGATGAAATTCTAATTCATGTGTTTATTATATCCATGCATGTGATAATTTGTATCCCTTAAGTTTTAGTTGCATGCATGGCAAGAATTCATTTTGTTGGAACCCCTTAATTTGTATCCATGTGTGTTCTAAAGTTGTGTTGGACTTGGAACCCCTTTGCAAGTATGAGATTTTATTCAAGCTATAATAATATCTACAATAACACATGTGATAAATTAATTTGTTTCAAACTCTTTCATATAAGTAAACTATTATAATGAAATTGACAGTCAATATAGAATATGACATGCTCACTATATTATATGCATGTGAAATTTTGAGAAGGCCCATCATCCATTGGTTAGAATAGTAGCATTCAGCACCATGTGGTATAATATGTAGCCAACTTGACCTTCCATTTTGGCTCTACCATTGGGAATGTCTTTGAACCTTAATTCAAAAGTTCCGCAAATTTAGCATGTGATCCTTATTAACCCTTTGGTTTAGTTGTGAATTGTTCGTCTCTATGTTTTTATTATTTTGCTAATATCTCTGCAAACTTACCACATTTCAGATTAATAGACTTGGCATCGAGTGACAGTGGACAGAAGTTGGTCATTTTCAGAGAGCAAAATTGAAGATCTTCATATTTATGAATGGGTCTTTAATCTTTATGATGTTTTGATATGTAGACTTATGTTAAGTTTAGTTATGGGCATGCGTTGTACTTAGGGTAATTGGTGTCAAAATATTTTTTTGTAGAATATTCATAATTATGTTGAAATATAAAATATGGGATTTTAATTATCTCATGATGCTTATTATATTTAGATATTTTTTATGCTAACGATTTGGTGCAGCGCCACCAGCGCAGTATTTGAGGCTTACGTTTAATTATGTAGCAAGGACATGACAAGAACAGCTCATTGCTTGTTGGGTATGAATCCTTTAGGAAGCCTAAGCTGCCAAAACTATCCTACGTTATCTCAAATTCCATGTCATTGGAGAGGTCCACAGTGACAACTTTTTTCTAATTTTTTATTGTTTTCGTTTTACTATTTAGGAATTTTAAAGTTATTTCCTACTTAGTTTGAGACTGGTAATTTGTTGAGTTTGGGCTGTCCTTGAATTTTGCTATTTAGCTTACCGACAAATCTGGGATTTATAATTCAATTTAGTGTTAAATCAATGAATTTTGGTGCATAGAATTTCAGTATCTTGTAAGAATTGTTGTGTTCTTGAACTGGGGTACTTGGTTTGGAACCTCATCACAAAGTCAAAATTCTCCGAACCACTTTTAGGGTGCCACTAACCCTAACCACATACAACTCAACTTCATGTTTGTTTTGTTTTAAGCACAGTACAACTCATGTTACAGAAAGATATTCGCAATACAGAGATAAATATCTGTATATTTAACCCCAACCAAGCCTCAAAATGACAAGAACCTGATGCACTGAGGATCCATTTTTTTCATAGATGTCAATGGCAAAGTTTTTTTGCATAAATTTAAAGGTGTCTTAGTAAAGCAAGATGCTTAAATTTTGCCATACCTTTTAACAGATGTTTTGACAAGACAGCCATCAAAATCAAATGCAGCAATTTTACATGAATCATGAAGGCCATCATCCTGCAAAAGCCAATTTCAAAAAGGTAATGTGGACTATTATAAGGTGATATTTATCCAACAATGCCGAAATTCATTTTAAAGAAATTTTTGGCAAATGTAGATATACATGTACATTTTTACATAAAATATGCAAAAAAAAAGTAAAAAAAAAAGGAAAAAGATCTAACTAACGCCATAAAAGGAATATGAACCATTTCTTTTACTTTACTTGAAAGAGATCTTACATTGATAGTTATTCCTATCTAAGGAAGAGAGCTTGGAACGTTTTCTATTTAGAAGAGGCCAAAGTCCTTCGCCCTTGAACTAATAATGGAACATTGATGACTATGCTAGGAATAATTGGCAGCCTAAGACCGAAATTTCTATGTAGACTTCGAGGAGTCCATTTCTTCTCTACATTTGAGCTTAAAAAGATATACTGACCATAAGAATCTAACCATCAAATACTGAGAATCGTCTCATAACATTAACGATTTTTAAATATTGGATTTTCATAAATCTCACAAAACATAAAAGTTCTTTCATCATAAGAAACAACATGATTTCTAACCTCTTGCATTGCACTAACATCGCTACAAAAGTAAGCAACATTTAAGGATGGCACTAGATAAGCACAGGTTTTCATTTGAGCAAAATTAAAAAACTAACTTCTTGGCCAATAATCTCTGATTGAAGCTTAGATTACACAAGTTGCACAACACTTCCTGAACAAATTTAATGCAGAATCAAAAAGCAAGCAACAGAATAGTGCATCGGTGGGATCAAAATCTCACCTTCTCAAGAAATATGATTGTCAGGAAGGCTTTCCATTTTGGCATCAGAGTAGCATCCTGGATCAGGGACACAGGAGATAAAGATCATCATAACAAATCAATATTTTAAATATTTAATTGCAATAAGAAATGACTCTAAAGGGTTTCTTACCAAAAGAATAAGAGAATAAGAGGAACAAAAAGGAAAATGCTTGTTTTTTTTTTTTTTTGTATATCCCTTATATTAGGCTGAAATATTTTCTGCTACAAACCACTCTGTCACAATCATCTGAGGAAAATGTTGGAGTTAAAGAGATACTTACCGAGAGGAATGTATACCTTATAGTTGCCCTTTATATCAGAAACCGTAAGTGCAATAGTCACCTTTGCATCCTCACTTGTTACAGACAACTAAGAGTGAATCAAAAGCACAAGAACAGGATAAGAACAATAAAATAAATAAGCAAAATATCCTTCAGAAGCGAGAAATCCACAACTATGATCGTGTAGAAAATATCATCATATAGCTCCAAAATATTCTTCCGTAGCAGGAAATCAACTACAACCATATAGAAACCAACTATCATGCACTAGAAACTACCAAAAGAACCTCAGAAAAACAGCAACTTAATAGAGAAATTAGAGGGAAAGCTCCAAGAGAACAACTGACTACCTTAGTTCTCTTTGTATTTCTTTCCTGCATTTCCCTCTCTCCATTTTCATTTATTTGTATAACCTGTTCATTCATCATTTAAAAATGTCTTTAGTATGCTATTCCTTCAGTTATAAATCTTCTTTAACTGATTGATTTTATTACAAACAAAAAAACCCCTTCAGCTTACTTTATATCTCTTAGGACTTCCCCGTAGATCTCCACCAACTTCAACTTCATCTCCATCAGTTACCTACACAACCACACCTTATTTACACACAACCTATTTTAAGATCAACAGTAAATACTAAAAGCAAGTGAAACTAAGACAAGCGAAATATCAGGCGTAAATTCAAGAGAAAAGCAACAAACTCCAGGATTTTTTGAGAGGGGGGAGGGGATTTTAAAATTTTTATTTGATTAAATATTATTTTATCGGCAAAAAAAAAATAAAAACATAGGAGGGGCTGGCCTTCCCTGCGCGTTGTAACGAGGGTCCCTCGGCCGGTAGGGACCAATGCATGGACCCAGATTACGTCTCACACGAGTCCCAGCTTAGGAGCCCCGCCCATGGAACTGCCACTCTGGGAATTTTTGGAACCAATTAACCGGGAAACTTGAACATCTGCTTCAGCTAATGCAACCCATACCTTTCCGCTAGCTTTGCTACATTGGCCCACCGCTTTCTTCAGAGCCTCCTGGTCATCACTCTGAGTTCAGAAAACAATGTATTCATTTGGTTATCCACAACAAATTACAATAAAGTTGGAACACCCAGAACATATTAAAAGAAGAACATCTTTTGCAGAGTCAACCTTAAGTGAATCGAACCCTTTTGCCAGCTCAACCGAATCGATGGTCTCCTGGTTAAACGGGAAACAATCCAAATGGTGCCATTTCGTCATAGCAAAGCCTCTTGAGTCTCTGCTCACTAAACCTAGTCTCAATGCATTTGCAGAGATTGTCTTGGAACACCTTTTGCAGGTCGAACGGTTCGATTTAGCATATTCCGCAACGATTTTTGACGTCGAAGGGGGCATTGCCAGGGTTTGGTAGTGAAAATTAGAAATGGGTTTTGCAATGACAGTAGGGTTTTTGAGCAGCACATTGAGAGGAAAGAAGGCAGAACGATAAGACCGTGTGGTTATACGGTTTGACAGCAGCATAAAGCGATCGTCAATAGATTCGGAGTAGCTTCTCTCTCTGCAAGAGACGGAGAGATTTATTTTTTTTTATATTTTTATTATTTATTTTTAAACACATTAAAAAACAAAATTTTTTATTTATTTTATAATATTCAAATTTATTTCATTTATTTTATTTATTCTAATTAATTAAACATGAAATTTATAGATAAATTATAAGAGATAGACAAATACGATTTTTACTATTTAAATAATAATTGGACATTTAAATGGACTGATTGGTTGTAATAATTTTTAAAAGTATTCTTAAAATTCATAATAAAATCACACAATAATAACCAATACTTATTATAAGTATACAATTTATGACTTCAATGCACAAATATAATCTATAATAAGTGTATAATTTTAACTTTAATATAAATAGTTCAAGTAAAATAGCATAAATTTAAACCTAGTAAAGCAACAAGAAATGGGTAATTCAGTGATTGAGGATTTATCTCATCAAAATGAATTGATTAAATAAATAACTTTTTTAATAAAATATAATTAAATTATATAATATTATAATATTTTATCATTATAATAAATTAATAAGAGTCCCCTAATCTGAGACAAACATGAGCACAAATAATAATGTTGGGTTGGCAACAACCAAAAAGAAAAAAACGAGAAAAGAAAAATTTTCAAACCGTTCCACTTTTTTTTTTATTTTTTATCTTTTTCTTCTGTCTGAACTCTCATCTCTCCTTCTCCCTAGATTTCTCTCCTACCTCCTCTTCTCCATTCATCTTCTTCTCTTCGTCTGTAAGTTCTGCATCATTTTGATGACATTTTTCTAAATCAATTAGATCAATTTTCCTCCAAACCTCATTTCTTTCAAATTTTCCTGTATAAAGCCTTCCTGTAGTGCTTGCCTATGAAACAAAATCGACCATCTATCCAAATGATAGAAATGTAAAAGTTGTGTTTAGGATCCCACAACACATGAGAAAGGAGAGAAGACATGTCTCATGATAAGCATCTCCATAATAGTAGACATTTTCATAAGTAGACCCAAAAAGGATAAAACCATGCAGAGTGTAGGCCCACACCTACAACCCATAGTATCAAAATCAGTCAAAGTCGACAGTGTCCAGACATCAGTCGGACCAATCTTGAGCCATGCCACCCATGACGAGAGTGTTGTCCCTTGTGCGAGGTGGAACATGGGAAGTCAGTATCTAAGATCTCATATCATCTATTAGATATCTCCATGATAATGGATATTTTTCTTAAGCAACAGCAAACCCAAGAAAAGTAAAACCACACGAGTATAAGCCCATCATGACGGCTTAAAAGCAAACAATTGAGTCGCTAAAAAAAGCCAAAAATAATGTTGCAGATGCCAATAAATGCAATAAATATAGCAGTATAGAACTGCAATGGAACATAAAACGAGAGCAGTTTCATAAGAGCAAGGATCTTTTCTGGTTTAAAAAAAAAAAAAAAACTTTCCCGGAGGTCACAAGTTTCACAATAGTTAGCGTTCAATGCACAACATTCAACACTGATTTACTATAAGATCTCTATATCAAAAGCATATGATACAGCTGTTAGAATCACTCCCCGGCACATATTTAATAAGTTATTATATAATTTATTATATTCTATTAAAAGCTTATTTCTTTAATCAACTTAATTTTAATTGAAAGTATGATATTTGTAGTTAAAGGATCGATCATATGCTTATTCTATGAACGATAGAATTAATATTCATTTGTTGAGAATTATGAGCGACGGTTTTTAAGATAATATGGGATGGATTTTAGATTTAAAAAGGAGGTTGTTTTGTCAACTTTCAACTCCCAGAATTTGAGAAACACTCTGAAAAAAGAGTATAATTTCGCACACAAATTCTATGGGCAATGAGAAAAATCAATTCCAAGCTATTCAAGAAAAAAACTTTAATCATGGATTCATGTATACTATAAATGATAAATTTTGTATTATAAAACGTTATAATTCTGATAATTTGAAATAGGTTCAAATCCAATAAAGTTCTTACAATAACCTGATCATGTGCTTCGCTTATCCTGTCCAATTTCACCATCTAAAATTGCATGTCTTGTTAGAACTATCTCCTTCACAAGATTTTTATATGTAAATGGTCTAACTGCTGCTCGAAGGAATAGCTCAGGAGGGATTTTAGTCTTCTTAATCCTCTTCCTCCAAGGACCATAGCCAGCATACTTCCATTCCTCTGGAGTCACTTTTGCTCTTTTTCCTCTCAAAGCTGTTTCATCCCCATCATCTATACTCCCTGCATTCTCTACTTTTGCAGATGCACCCAACTGCTGCTGATAAAATTTTGTCATTCTTTCAGCACTTCTTCTCACAAGATTTTCCATTGCCTCGTTGCTTCTTATTGCTTTATTAAACTCCTCTTTCCAATACTTCTCATCTTCCTCTGGACCCAAATCATCATCTTGAATTCCCAATTTATCATCTCCAATCTCATTTTCATCTATCACTATATCATCATCCAGATCATCATCACCATCGCTATCATTATTATCATCATCCTCGATCCATTCTGTGAAGTCTTTCTCACCGGAAGGCCCGTCACGGACACCGAGAGCATCTTCATCATCAGGGGCATCACAACCCAACTCCATCTCCTCCAACTTAGCCTTCCACTCCTTTGTGTAGGGATGCAAAAGCTGCACCGGATGATTTGTTAGCAAGAACTTCAAACACTTCGATTTCTTCTCATCACTTAACTTCTCGTAACCCTTCACCACATCATCCACAAAAGCCTTAGGATTCACCCTTACGATCTTGCACAACCCACCAAAATACGTACACAACTCGACCCTTCCCTCATCGTCTTCCAACTCGAACAAGTAATCCCCTTCTGTCTCTGGATCCAATAATGGCATCATTGCACTGAAAAACTCGCCCTGAGGCTCAAATCGACATTGATAAACCGGTCGCTTGACATAGATTATATCAGGCCTCATCCAAGCTGCACACTGAGTAATCAATTTCCTCGTCCTGTTCCCTAATCTACCCATCAAATTCCATTTATCTAACCTCTGTCTCCCAGCTTCGAGTACCACTTCACAAGCCAGCGTCCATTGTTGCCATGGCAACTCATTCACCCTCCATCTAGGATGCCGAACAAACACCCAAAAGCACCGAAGACCTGGTTCCTTATCCAGCGAATTAAACCTTTTCCCAAAATCCACAGCCATTTCATGCTGCTCAATCTTTTCCCATTCCTCATGGTCTCTCACCTCACCAATCATAGTCACACACTCGTCAGAAATTCGCCCACGAACCGGCTCCCCAACAACCACCCCACGCCACGAGTACGGCCCGAATTCGCCGTATTTATACCAGTCATAGGGGTGTTTGAGATTTGGGTCATCTTTCGACATAAACCTAACCATTCTATCATACCCTAAACCTATCATTTGAAGCTCTTCCTCGGAGAAATTATCAGCGAAGCTTTTGTGGGGGTTTTTGAGCCTGTAGAAAAGGCTTTCCGCGAGCTTTCTTGATTTTCTTCTGGCATTTCGTTTTGCCTGGCGTCGGAGCTCAGCGCTGCCCTCAATACGTCCGGGGGAAGGTCCGCCCGCGGTCTTTTTGCTGCGGCCTGCTGAAGGAGGGGGAAGACGGCGCGTGGAGCTGGGTTTGTGGAGAGGAAATGAGGATTTCGCGTTTTGGGAATTGAAGACAACACAATGAGGAATGAACAGTTTTGGTGGGCGAACGGAGAAAATGTGAAGGTTTAAGGGTTTTCTGAAGCAAAGCCATTCAGGGTTAGAGAGAGAAGGGCTTAGGGTTTTGGAAAATGAGAGGTTTTGCGCTTGCATCTGCTTCAATGGGAAGATGGTGCTGGTCGACGAAGCTGGGCAGAGAGGGTAAGGGAGGGTGTGTGTTCACGGATCGGGGGACCTGGTTTTTGCCATTTGGTTAACGGATCAAATCGACGGACTCAAAATTTTTTTATTTAAATATTAAAAATAATAAATTTGGATCAATTGTTAATCGACGGTTCAGATTTTAAAAAAAATTTAAATCAGGGCGATCGATTTTAATGTAAAGATTCGACGGCCTAAATTTTGAAATAATATGAGCCGTCGGATCTTTGACACATGGACGATCAAAATTAACCTTTGAAAATAACAAACAAGAAATATTTAGGCCGTCGATTTGAGACACGTAGATGGCCCAGATCGATATTTGAAATTTTTGAAAAATATTTCCCCAGTTTCGTCTTCCTCCTCCTTCACTTTCTCAAAACGTTGCCTCTCAAAACCTAATCATCTCAGTCACTCTCTTGCCTTCGCCGCTGGCCTTCGCCGCTTGCCTTCGCCTTCGCCTCTCAATTAATCCTCACCGTCGCCTATCTCTGTAAATCTAAGTCATCGGACGGCAGGGAAATGGCTTAGAACTTTAGCCGGTACTCAACAACAACATTTCTTATCGCCGATCTGTACATTCAGCGACATTAACAGAGGTAGAAGAGCAGATAATGACATTTTTTCTGTTACTGCATTTTTTTTTCACCTCAGAAAATCTGAAAAAAAAAATATTATTAATTTATTTTTTCTGTAATATTTTCTCCGAATCTAGGTGTACAAATAAAACTACATTTGTTTCATTAATAGAATTTTCTTTTTCCATTTCAAAGTTTTAAAAAAAATGATGGGTTCGTGGTGCTTTTGTTTGCTGTGCACAGAAATTGTGTAGAAAATAAGTTTGGGTCTCCTTTCTGGGCCGTCGGATTGCTTGAATGTTGACTTTTTCTAATTTTCAGTTACGTGTAACAGAAAAAAAACTAATCACTAAGCAAGTGCGCCTATATAACCCTGCAGCGAACCAATGAAGACAGTATTCGGTTAAGATAGAGATTATTGCCTACATTTTCGCTGTTGCTGATTGATTTGTAACCGAATACTCTCTTCATTTTTTTTTAATTCACAAGCACATCATTTATAATTTGTTTTTCTTAATCTCATCGTTTTAAAAAAAAACACAAATCTGGGCACCCAAACAATGAAGAGAGTATTCGGTTAAGATAGAGATTATTGCCTACATTTTCGCTGTTGCTGATTGATT
>JAOVVI020001245.1:0-24256 GCA_028571085.2 Nepenthes alata | reverse complement strand
CCAATTAGTGAGATTTGTACGATTTTTGCAATCGAAAAACCCTAGCTGCGTCCCCCTTGAAAATTTCCCGATTTAATTGTAATTTTTACATAATTTGGCCTTAAAAATTTGAAACCCTAACTTGGTGGACGTGGGTACCTTGATTTTAGGTATTTGTTCACATATATTATTATATGTTAATTTTATGTAAACCGTATATTATCGGATATGAATTGAGATATTTATATGTATATATATTAACTATGTTATCTTGTAATTCGCCAAAAATTACATTATATGCAATTGTGAAAGGAAAATTGTTGTCCGGAAGCACAAAAGTTCTCGACGGTAAGAATTTTGATTTTTCTCCATACTTTATATTGATTATGCATGTACCTAAGTTATGAGAAGATGTAAACTCCTAAGAATTATGCAAATAATGAGAAGTAAAAGTAGAAAATTCCATAATTTGATATGTTTGATGAACCATTCTTCCGAAGCGTGAACAATATTATATGAACGAATATAAAATTTTCCTAAGAATAAGAAAATGTGAATTGGACTAAAGATTTACATTTAGAGGGTAATATCCTCTGGCATGCCATTGATATTACAGTGAAAATCCAAGGATTATCCTAACCATATATTGGA
Organism: Nepenthes alata; assembly: GCA_028571085.2. Lineage (NCBI taxonomy): Eukaryota > Viridiplantae > Streptophyta > Magnoliopsida > Caryophyllales > Nepenthaceae > Nepenthes > Nepenthes alata. The sequence goes on along the minus strand of JAOVVI020001245.1, from coordinate 23,626 downwards.
GCTGGTGATATCTTTGACATATATTAGGATATTACTGTGAAAGAACGAGGACTGCCTCTGAGTCACGGGGGACATGGTGGCAAATGTGATATGGCCTCGTATATCGGGTTAAATATATACCGCTCACCATGAGGTGTTGAACATCGTGAGTTAGAATGTATGAAAGTATATACATTCCTTTTCTCCTTTTCCTGCACCGTTAGCTAGTATGGCCTACTGGCCCTAGTCTGTAAAGATAAAAAAATTTACGCATGATGTGGAACAATAAGAGAAGAAAGATAAAATACAAAAAGTTATTTAAATTTCAGAAATGTAATTGTTCGTGCATCATGTTCATGCATTGTTATTCTTCTCTTACTTCCCTCTTCTGCTTTATTTCGCTTATATTATTTATGCCTGTTGCTTATATTACACTTGTTGGACATTTCGTTCACCTTTACTTCCTTCTTCTTCCCAGATAAGCACACCCTCACGCCTGATGAGGCCAAATGGAGCATAGGAGTTGGTTAGGCTATAGATCTCGAAGACAATCCTCGTGGACTTAGTTTTGTGATTTTATTTCTGGTGGAGCATGAATTTTTATCATTTATGATTTTGGGTATTATATATGTATATACCGATAATGATATTCTCATAGTGTAGTCCTTGCTGTGATTGATGGATGTATGCACTTCTGCAGGTTTCTTGTGGTCTAATTGTGGGCACCTAGTAGCATCTTGTTAGAGTCAATGTCGTATTCGAATACCTAGTGGCTGCTTGGATCTTGTGTGCGTGGTTATTGAGTTCTTTTGTGGTTGTATATTGTGCTGTATGGATTATTTATTAGTTTTGTATTAGGCTGAGATCCGTATTATAGTCAAAACTCTATCAAATTTTCTGTTGAAAAAATGGCACATCATAATTGGTATCAGAGATGAAATGCCTTAGATTTGATTTGAATTCAATGTAGAAGTCTTGGATAGTATAGGCTAGATGGAATAAGTAGAGATAGATATGGGACAGTTAAGCTAGTTTGAGTAGTTTAGTTGCCTTAGTTGTCTTACTTAAATCCATTTTTATGTTTAAATTGTGTAAAATTGTCTTGTTCTAGCCAGTGTCCGATCTGTAATCTAACACATGCCATTCTTGTTTCAGAATTATCATCGATAGTTGATAATGCCGCCAAGGAGGAGGTCTACACAGGGAGGCGGCCAGCCTCATGATCAAGAGGCCGAGTATTTAAATTTGTTGGGTCATATGGTTGGCATCATCGAGAATATGGGGCAGAGGAATCCTGCTCCAGTGACTATTCCTATTCCGCCCTCGGTTCCTGCCAATTCGGGACCATCAGCGTATGATCGTTTTGTTCAAGAAAGAGTTCCCAATGTTTTTGAAGGAGCCTAATCCGGTTAAAGCAGACATGTGATTTCAGCAGCTGAAGAAAGTGTTTGTCGTGATTTGTTACCCCGAGGAGGATCGGGTATTGTTTGCTTCTAACCGGTTGGAAGGTGAAGCCCACCACTGGTGGGAGATGAAGGAAAGGGCATTGGATGTGCAAGAGTATGAGATCACTTGGGCCATGTTCAAGGACGCATTTATGGAAAAGTATTTTTCGTCCGCCATCCAAGTGCAGATGGAGGAAGAATTCATTCATCTAGGGCAAGGACATAGGACGGTAGCCGGATATGTCATAAAATTCACAAAATTAGCTCAGTATGCTCCATACATGGTCAAAGATGAAGAGAGGAGGGTAAGAAAGTTCCTTCAATGTTTGCAGGATGATATCCGTAAGCAGCTGGCAACCTTAAAATTGGCAACATATGCAGATATGTTGGATCGTGCGTTGAATTTTATAAGAAGCGACCATCGAGTAAAAGTGGTGCTGGCATTAACTCAGGTGCGAGTTCTAGGAGACCACCCAAGAGAGTAAAACAACTATATTCTAAGAAGAAGAGCAGCCAGGTCACATCATATTCACAAGCTTCAGTTGCCCCGTGTCGCCACTGTGGGAAGGCGCATGGGAATAAGCCTTGTTATAAGATGCTAGGAATGTGCTTTAACTTTAGGCAATCGGGACATAAAATAAAGAGTGTCCTCATCCGGCAAAAGCCCTCTCCTCTAATCTTGTTGTTCAAGGAAAAGCCTTTGCGATGTCTACAAGTAAAGCCAAGGCGTCTGATGACGTAGTGGAAGGTATTCTTTCTATCTGTGGTATTTTTATTTCGGTACTTTTTGACTCTGGATCCACTCATTCTTTTGTATCACCTCGGTTTGCTTGTCATTTGATATTATCTCCTGTCATTTTTGATTTTTTATTATTTGTGTCGACGTCCATGGGATCTTCTGTTATGATTAATGTTTCTTACCCTGGGTGTTCGATTGAGGTTAATGGGTTGTCTCTAACTGTTAATTTGATTCTTTCGGAGATTCACGATTTTGATATTATTTTGCGCATGGATTGTTGTCAAGAAATCAAGCAACTATTGATTGTTTTCATAAGAAGATTGACTTTGCAATTCTAGAATGTGAGTCCTTTCACATTTAGGGAATTGGCAAGCTGAGCCGTCCAGCTTTATTTTGACTCTGCAACGTCATCTGATAAATAGTGAATGTGAAGCTTATTTGGTATATGCCAGTGTGGTAGAGAGCCGTGAGCTATCAGCTAATGAGATTTTGGTAGTACGCGAGTTTGAAGATGTGTCCCCTGATAAGTTGTCTGCCTTGCTACCACACCATGAGATTGAGTTTGGAATTGATATTATGCCTGGATCGGCACCTATTTTGAGGGACCCGTATCATATAGCTCCTGCTGAGTTAAAAGAATTAAAGTAGCAACTGCAGGACCTTTTAGATTTGGGTTTTATTAGACCCAATATTTTACCGTGGGGTGCTCTAGTCCTATTTGTGAAAAAGAAGGATGGGACATTGAGGCGGTGCATAGATTGTTGTGAGTTGAACAAGATCACAATCAAGATAGTAGGGGACCCATGTGTTCTCTCAAACTGATATTCAGTTTGGGTATCACCAGCTTAGGATTAAGCATGATCATGTGGTGAAGACGGCTTTCTAGACAGGGTATGACCATTATGAGTTTCTTGTGATGTCGTTCGGATTGACGAATGTATTGGCCATGTTTATAGATTTGATGAACTTGGTCTTCTAGTCGTACTTGGATAAATTTATTATAGTTTTTATCGATGATATCTTGATCTATTCAAGGGGTTGCGATGAGCATGAGGAGCATCTGAGGATCGTACTTCAGACCCTCGAAGAGTATAAGCTATACGCAAAGTTGAAGAAGTACGAGGTTTGGCTCGATGAGGTTGTGTTCTTGGACCACGTTATCTCTGATGGAGGCGTCTCGATGGACCTAAAGAAAGTTGAAGAAGTCATTAGTTAGAGTCGATCAATCACCGTGACGGAGGTTTGTAACTTTTTGGGGATGGCTTGTTACTATTGTCATTTTGTAGAGAACTTCTCTCGGATTCCTTTGCCTCTCAGCCGTTTGATGAAGAAGGAAGCTAGTTTTGATTGGACCGAAGGGTATGATTGGAGCTTCTAAGAGATGAAGGATCGTTTGACTTCGGCACCGATCTTGACTATCCTTGACGATTCTGGTGGTTTCAAAGTATATTGTGATGCCTTTAAGTCTGGCCTCGGCTGTGTCTTGAAGAAAAATGAAAGGTGGTCGCTTATGGATCTTGGCAATCAAAGATCCATGAGAAGAATTTAGAGTTGGCCACCGTGGTTTTTGCATTAATGATTTGGAGGTACTACTTGAATGGCGAGGAGTTCTTGGTGTATTCTGATCATAAGAGCCTCAAGTATTTATTCTCATAGAAAGAATTGAATATGAGGTAGCGGTGATAGATCGAGTTCCTTAAAGACTATGATTGTAAGATCTATTATCAGTTAGAAAAAGTGAATGCAGTCGAGAATACCTTGAGCCGTCAAACTGATTTTATAGCAAGGCTGTAGATTAAGCAGATGAAGATGTTGTACTGCTTGAAGTTTTATAATATCTAGTGTTTTGTAAAAGGCAACAAGATAATGCTATCTTTCTTACAAGTGTAGCCCGAAATCCTTTAGAGGATTAAGGAAAGGTAGACGGGCAATTCATTTCTAATGGATATTATTGGAGAACTTGACCGAGACTCCGAAAAGATTTTTGTGTCCGTGTTGATGGAGTCTTGTACTTCCAAGATCGTTTGTCTATACCTAATAATAAGGATCTGAAAGAGGAGATCATGAAGGAGGCTCACAAAACCAAGTATACAATCCACCTTGGAATAAATAAAATATGCTTGGACTTGAGAAAAATATCCTGGTGGAGAAATATGACAAGGAAAATTGTTGCCTTTGTTGGCTGGTATCTTATTTGTCAAAAAACTGAAGGCTGAGAGGAGGAAGCCCATGGGTTTGTTGTAACCCTTACCCATTCCGAGTTGGAAGTGAGAAGATATTTCTATAGATTTTGTTTCAGGCTTGGCTAGGATCCCGAGAAATCACGATACTATTTCGGTCATTGTGGATTGGTTAACAAAGTCGGCTCATTTCTTTGCCATTCGGACGACGTACTCTAGTGATCGCCAAGCGCAGTTGTACATTAACAAAATTGTTAGACAACATGGTGTGTCAGCATCTATTGTGTTCGATTGTGATCCAAGTTTTGTCTCTAAGTTCTAGGGGATTTTTAGCGGGAGCTAAGGATGAACTTGAAATTCAGTACAACATATTACCCTCAGATCGATGGCCAGTCTGAGTGAATGATTCAGATATTGGAAGATATGCTTAGAGCCTCAGCGATGGAGATGAGAGTGAATTGGGATGATCACCTGTCATTTGTTGAATTTGCTTACAATAATAGTTTTCAATTAAGTATCGATATGGCTCCTTTTGAGGCACTTTATGGTAGGAAGTACGGATCTCCCATCCATTAGGAGGAGACAGGAGATAGACATTTGTTGGGTCCTGAGTTAATTTGAAAAACTTTAGAAAAGATCGCGGTGGTTTTTGAGAAGCTAAAGATGGCTCAGAGTCGGCAGAAGAGTTATCTCGATTAGAGAAGATCCGAACTTAGATTCGAGGTTGAAGATTTTTTTTCTTAAGGTGTCACCGTGGAAGGGGGTCTCTAGATTCGGTGTCAGGGGAAAGCTGAAACTGTGATTTATTTGACCCTTTGAGATTCTAGGAGTCAGAGTAGTGGCATATCGTTTGGCGTTGCTGCCGAGTTTGGCCAACATGTACAATGTCTTTCATGTCTCAATGTTGAGGAAGTATGTCCATGATCTAACGCACGTCATCGATTACGGCCCCTTGGCTATCCAAGAAGATTTATCGTATTTAGAGGATCCGATTCAGATTTTAGATCGCAGGGCTCAGATCCTGCGCTCAAATACCATTCCTTTAGTAAACGTTTTGTGGAAGAACGACTCCCGCGAGGAGGCAACGTGGGAAAGGGAAGAGGAGATTCGAGACAAATATCCCAATTTTTTTCAAGGTATGTTTTCTCGTTTAAGTGTTAGAATTCATTAATTTTGAGAATAAAATTTTCTAAGTGGGGGAAAGTTGTGAAGTTCTCGATTCCAAAATATGATAATTAGAAAATAATTAAGTTAATATGATCAAAATTAGGCTTAACTAATGTAGAAAATTTAGATTCCAAGATCATAGGAAGAAGCGGTGAGGGGCGCTCATCGGGTGCCTCAAGTGACGCCCTAAACGCCTAACACAGGACCGGCCACGCCTATCGGGTGCTCGAGCGCCTGATCAGGAGCCCAAAACAGAACGGTGTGCCCTTGCCGAGTGCTCGAGTGCCAGAGCAGGCACTGGAGCCCATGTTAGGCGTCCATGCCACGCACCGATCGGCGCTCGAGCGTTGGCCCGGGATATAAACATGGCCGTGAGGGTTTCGGCGTGATATTTTTGGCATTTTGAGACCAAGAGAGAGAGTAGAGGTGGTAGATTGAGAAGGAGAAATCTAAGACTCTCAAGTCTGATTCCAAGCTCAAGTTAGTTAGAAAAGTGATAAATCAGATCGATTCAAATGTACTAATACCCTTTTTTCTCTCTTTCTTGCACGTTCATTTTATTTTCTTCTGATATCCTTATTTCGATATCCGATTAAATTACTATTTTATATTACCCATGATCCTAACATGTAAATACTTTAATTCCATGTCCGATTAGTGAGATTTGTATGATTCTTTACCCGACAAACCATAGTTGCGTCCCCCTTCAAAATTTCTTGATTTCATTATAATTTTTACATAATTTGGCCATAGAAATTGGGAACCCTAACTTGATGGACGTGAATACTGTGATGTACCGGTTTCCGAATGTAGTAATTTTAGATAATTAAGTTAATAAAATTAAGATTTAACATAAATCCATGTTGGAAGATTAATTTTCAGAAATGTGAGTAATTTTGGTGAAGTGGGCTTGTCAGGTGCCCGAGGAGGTGTCGCGGTGCCCAAGACCCATAGGCCGGCGCCCGGGGTGAACACTGCCAAGTAGAATGGGTGCGCCTGTGGCGCGTCCATCATTTTAAAATGGCTGACGCGTGATTTTTCAGCCATTTTCGGCCAAACTAGAGAAGAAGAGAGAGGGGGAGGAGGAGAAGAGATAGAGAAGGGGCAATTTGAGGTTCCCAAGTCTGTCTTCGAGCTCAAGTTAGTTGAAAAAGTGGTAGATTGAGTCGAAACAAGTGCTTCCATACCCCTTATATTCTCTCTTTCGATTTTTATTCGTTCTTCATCGGGTATTATTGTTTCGATACCCACCCAAATAATAAAAAATATGTAGCCCATGATTATTACTTAAAGTATTTATGGTTTATTGTCCATTATTTCCCTCTGTTCGGCCCGATTTGCTTCGCCAGATCCTAAGCCCGTGCCCAGCTCGGGTTTTCCCCTTCCCTTTGAATTAATGCACATTTATCCTTCAATTATGACTTACTCATGTCCCAATCATGTATATACATCGATTGCATATCCGAATATCAAGTTTTGAGTGGTATATCGCTCTCTGAAAAGCCTAACTCCCATGCGGTACTGTTCACCCCCACCAGAGCCCTTTTTACCCACAAATTTTTAGGACTTTTGCTTAATTTCGGATTAAAATAATATTACCCATTTCTAGTATAAGTTAATTTATTGATTGGATATCCAATTTGGTATTTTTGGTAAAAACTCGTTCGTTGGAACCCTAAGGTGCATCTGAATAACGTTTGATCAATTATATTGGGTTTAATGCATAAATTGGCCTTAGATAATTGTTACCCATGATAAGAACAAGTGATTGTATAAATGTTATGCCTGAATTTGTAGTTTTGACCGGTTTTAAGATAGGGTGCCCTAAACCCACGGCTTGACGAAATTAACCGATTAAATTGGGATTTATAGATGAATTGGCTTGGGGATGTATTACCCGCACCATAAATTAGTTAATGTATCATTTGGGTGTCCAAATTGGTAGTTTTATAGGGTTTTATATTCCTCAAAACTCTAATCCATTCCCTCTTTGAACTTAATCCGAATTAATCATAATTGTGCAAGATTTTAGCTCCGGAAATTACGATGCAAGTAATTTTAAAGAAATTTATCATCCGAAAGCTCCCAAGACATGATAGGCTCATTATGGTAAGGATTTTTGATTATTTCAATCATATGATGAATTATGCACGTGTCATGAACACAATAATTTGAACGTTTAAAGAATCATGTCTTGAATTATTTACAAAAGAATTAACGATCAAAAACTTTAAAAATTATATCTGGCATAATCTAAAAGAGATTTCTTAATCATTCTAAGCTCCAAGAAATATTAAGTATAAACTATGAGCACGTAAGGTTTCAAACTCACGAAGAATATGGAAATAAGTTAATGGAAAGGAATCCGATGATGGAAAAAATTCTGTAATTAAGTGATTGATATATGAATTGATAAAATTATAAAATGTTCTCCAACGGAATGAAAATAAAGGAATTTGCTTGGCACTTAAGAATAGAATTCTCTGATGAAATAAAGAATTAAAAACTTGGATCAATAGTTATGGATAACAAATTTTGACATGCCAGGAATACAGCAATGGAAACTCCAGGATTACTCTGGCCGCGCATTCTGGTCGTGTTATATAACTAGTGAAGTTCCTTGTCATACATTAGTATATTATAACGGAAGTTCGTAGTCTATTTTGAAACTGCTTATGGTTGGGCCGCCGTGGCTGATTGACCTCACTTACCAAAAAATAATTTTTACTTACCAAAAAAAATGTGGCTGATTGACCTCATCTATAGGGATGATTATGTAAACGACCCGCCTCTATGCATTTAATAGGAGGAGATGGCTTTAAATTGTGTAGGAGCAAATACAATCTAGGCTACAACCGTCCGCTCTTTAGTCCATGAGGGTTTCTGACCTTGGTCCTTCAACAAAATAAGTTTTCAACAATTAATTAATAATTATGTGTTTGATAAGGAAACGAACCAAAGAAATATGGAACGAATTATGAAAGTATTCCTTCCTAAAATCATGAATTAAATCTCATATGCACCTTTATCTTTTATATATACGTTATTATATTTTGAATATGAAATATGAAAGTCCTTGATATATATATATTGTGCTTGTTGAGTTTTTAGCTCACTCTTGCTACTTTCTTTGTCTCTAGAGTAATACAAGCTTACACCTGATCGAGTAGATTAAAGGATTGTTAGTCGGAGACTCGAAGATGTCTGAGGATAGCTTGAAGTTTTAGTTTATGAAATTATTCATGTTGGAGCCTTTTTATTATTTTGATGTTCATGAATATTAGCAATGATAATGTAGTTTTTGTAATTTAGCTTTTATTGTATTCGATGAGTATAGTTTCTTCTACATGTTTATATGATTTGATAATGTACATAATGACATCTTGTCGGAACCGACGTCATACCAGAATTATGACGTTAGTACCATGTGCTGTTATTCGTGGCAGCTTTTGGATTTTGTGTGGTTGCTGTGGTTGTCTGGATGTTGGAGTTGGTATCGGTTGGTTTTCTAGTTGTGTCGGAGTTGTTCTTAATAAATTTTTGCTGTGTAGCGTTTGATTGTATGTTGCTCAGGATATTTAACAGGTTTTGTATTTTGGTCGGCGTCCGTATTATAGAGGAAACTCCACCGAATTTTTGACAGAAAATACGGTACGTCACAAGTACTTTGATTTTTAGGTATTTGTTTCAATATATTATTATATATTAATTTTAAGTAAACCAGGTATATTATCATATATGAATCGGGCTATTTGTACGCATGTACATTAACCATGTTATCTTATAATACTCCGAAAATTATGTTATATGTAATTATGAAGGAAAATTGTTATCCGAAAGCTCTAAAGTAGTGTTGGGCTCTCAGCAGGAAGAATTTTGGTTTTTCTCCATACTTTATATTGATTATGCATGTAGTTACAGACTTATGCAAATCCTAAGAATTCCAAGAATTATGCAAATTCCTAGGAATTATACAAATCATGACAAGTAAAAGTAAAAATTTTCATAATATGATATGTTTGATGAACTGTTTTCCCAGAGCGATAATAATGTTATAGAACGAATATGAAATTTTCCTAAGAATAAGAAAATGTGAATTGGACCAAGGATTTATATTTAGAGGGAAAATCTCCTGGCATACCATTGATATTATAGTAAAAATTTAAAGATTATATTGGTTGTATATTAGAGTGAGTGATGTCCTTGGCATGTTTTAGGATATACAGTGAAAGAACGATGATTGCCTTTGGGTTACGAGAGATATGGTGGCATATATGTTATGACCATGTATATTGGGTTAAAGGTATACCGCTCACTACGGAGTATTGAACGGCGTGGTTTGTGCCTTAGAACGTGTGGAAGCATACACATTTTTTACCTCATTCTCCCACACTGTTAGCTAGTACGGTTTACTAAATCTGATCCGCAAAGATAAATAAATTTATGCATGATATGGAATCCTAAGAGAAGAAAGATAAAATGTAAAAAGTTATTTAAATTTTAAAAATGCAATTATTTGTGCATCATGTTTATGGATTGTTATTCTTTTCTTACTTCCCTTCTCTACTGTATTTTTCTTATATTATTTATTTTCGTTGCTTATATTACACTTACTAAGTATTTGGCTTACCCTTACTTCCATCTTCCTTCCCGATGAGTACGCTCTCATGCCTGATGAGGCCAAGTAGAGCATAGGAGTTGGTTAGGCAGCATATCTCGAAGATAATCCTCATGGACTTAGTTTTGTAATTTTGTGGCTGGTGGAGCATGCATTTGTATCATTTATGATTTTAAGTATTGATGTATGTATATACCGATGATGATATACTCGTAGTATAGTCCTTACTGTGATTGATGGATGTATGCACTTTCGCAAGTTTTTTTATGGTTTTATTATGGACACCTAGTGATATCTTGTTAGAGCCGACATTATATCCGGAATCAAGACGTCGGTGCACGTGTTGAGTATGGCTATTTGGTTCCTGTGTGCATGGTTGTTGCGTTCTTTTGTGGTTGTATATTGTGCTGTACAGATTATTTATAGGTTTTGTATTAGACAACATCTGTATTACAGTTAGAACTCTACTGAATTTTTGATTAAAAATATGGTACATCACAAAAGTCATCCAAGTAATTGTAACATAAAAGACTATCATTCCCTCTCTCTTCCTTGGAGCCATGCCATTATTGAAGAAGGCAGAGGTAATCCATGCTTGCATAGTGAAGAGGAAGATAAGCTTGGTGAGATATTAGAGATTGTTCATGTTTGCTTCAATTGTTTATATAATCACAGTTGAGTTAAGTAAAATTTCTATTATTCCAGGATATCTCTTCTGTTTTTTGTAATTGGATACATTTTTACTATTTGAAATATGATCTAATATATAGAATGAGATATGTCATATTCAATTAAGTGTCTTCATTTTATATTCCTTGAAAAGTTTTATCCAAATATACAAAAAATATGTCTTTATGACTCTTCTAATATATAAAATTTTTATGACTCTTACAATATCTCATGTCCAAGCCTTGATTTTTATTCTTCTAACATGGTATTTAAGTTCATTTCTTCATATTGTCATTCATGCTAAATCATGTTTTTCTTATTGATAGAATTACCCTCGTGTTTTCTTAATAGATCAATATGTTTAAGGTATAAAAAATAAAATCTTTTAAAACTCGTTCAAATATGTTTAATGGCATGGAATTCTCCGTTTGGCCGTGGGCTTGATGACACGTGCTAGGGTGTTAGATGTTTGTGCATGCCTTTCTCTTAATATGTTATAAATTTATTAGTTCATTGATATTTAAAATACCATATACAAATAAATTTAGAAAGTCGGATAAGGATCACTTTTGGTGGTGGCTTGTAAAGTTTATTATGGTGTTAGATGTTAGATATTGTTATTGCATGTTTATCTCTTAATATAGTGTAGATCTATAAGTTTCTTAATATTAAGAATAACATATATGAATTGATCTAGAAAGTTGGATGAAATGACCTCTTGACCATGGACTTATAAAGTTTAATAGGGTGTCAAAATATTATTTTGCATCATTATCTTATAGTATTATGTAGGTCAATATGTACTCTTAATGTTTAGAAGAATTTATGTTGGTGAATCTAGAGAGTTGAATGTATTACTCATATTGGCCAAAATATAGAGGACTTTATCAGAGACCTTTTAAATACTTTGTTGATTATTTGTAATACATAGATCTATGTATTATGTACCATTTGAGGTGGTGTTTGTTGTTACGTTCGAACTCTAGGACCTAGCTTGAAGTAGATCCATAGAACTATGAGTATGGTTGCATGATTTTGTAGGTATACCTTGGGCTATATTATAGCAATTAGAAGTGATTTTCACTAGGTTCTAACTAACCTTTGATTGGCTTTTGAAGCTATATTTAAGCACTATAAGTGTTTTATGAAAGTTTTGAGAGTTTCATAGATTCAGTGTTAACATTAAAATTAAGGAAATTTTTATCTATTTGTAATGGCCTTGGCAACAAAGACCATGGTCTAGAATGTTTTGGTGACGTTTTGATAATGTGTAGTTATGACATTAGTATCGCATGCAACCTCACAGCTGCATGCTAGAAGAATAGATTGAGTATTCGGGCTAGTTCTTAGGCATGAGATCTATGATGTTCACTTTTAATGTCAAATCACGAGTATAGACCAGCAGCATGGCCAACAAGTGCCACTTTTCAATTACTTTGAGTAATCATTGGATTTCTCTGCACCTTACTCAATGGTAATATTTTTTGCATTATCCTTAAAAGTGTATGATCTATGATTATTCTATGATTAAGTTAATAAGATCATATAAAATATTATCATTTTAAGAAATATAAAGCTTGTAAAATTTTAGTATAATTTATAATTGTTTGAAATTGATTTACATATTATAAAGGATAGTGTATAAAAATATTATAATTTTAAGAAATATAAAATCCATTGAATCTTATTATAGTCAATATTCATCCTATATTTATTCCACAACCTGATGGATTAAAGTCGAGCTTTCATAGTAGATACTTATAATCTTGCAAATAATATATGACATGATATTGATAGATATTATGGCGAGAGTTACTAGATTTGATATGAAATAGTATTTCCATACCCAATGGAGGCATAGAGAACTCAAGCACAGTGTATCCTACACCCATTGTGGATATAGTGGATTTGGGCATAGTATTTCCTATACCCAATATGGGCATAGCGGATTCAAGCATAATGATTACTATATCTAGGATGGATATAGAAGATTCAAGCATAGTTTTTCCTATATCTAGTGTGAATATAGATGATTTGATTATAGAAATTCTCATAACTAGCATGGGGAAGAATGAATAGAGAATAGTGATTCTTATACTTAGTGTAGTAGAAGAATAGTGATTCTTATACTTAGTGTAGCAGAGAAGGCTCGAGCATAGTAATTTTTATATCCAATGTGGGTAGAGAGAAATACACACGTGCAAAATGTTTACTCATCTGTAATAGCAAAGCCTAGGGAAACTAGTCTTGGTTGTATATCAAACTAATTAGTATCAGCTATCTCATGATAGTTACCTAATTATTGGAAGCAAAAATATACAGTTTTAGTTTACAGTGACAAAATAATATCCAATGAGATTATTGAAGTATCTCATATAACAGTAACCCCACTAAAATTAGTTTGATAAAACCTATATTCTTATTAAAATTTGAATTATGTTGTATCTTTGTTGTATTCATGATGTTCGAGTTTAATGGAAACCCATCGATTGTCAATCCTTATAGTTATTATTGAGTCGTAATTATGACGTGTCTTAGAATCTTAGATAGCACATGAATAAATCCTATGGCATCCTTTTTACCCTTGTACATTTTGATATTATTATTTAATATAGCTATCGCCTATGAATATTGTTGATTATATCAATTATTGAGTTTTTGACTTATCATTATATTTTATTAATTCTAGAGTATAGCATGACTGTAGAAATAGACAGTGATCATGTATTTAGCAAGGAGCTTGCAACTAGAGATGATCTTGGAGTCAAGTTATGTTTATATTAACCGTGGAGGGCTTTACTTTCATAGAATGTAATTTGAGATATTTATTTTCTTAGGGTTGTATCCCTTGATGTTTTGGATGTATCTGAATATTTAACTTTACCTCATGATTCAAGGAGGTAAATATTTTAATGAATGTTCTATTTATATGGATTTTATGATGATTATTTATGATTTGGAATTGGAATTTTTGCATGGTCAACATGGGATCAAGTTTAGGTATTGTGGATTCAAGTCATCATAGTTGTAGTATCAAAGATATAGGTTTTATAAGCGCATCTAAGGACTTAGGAATCAAAAGCATTCAAAAAATACTATGATTTGCTAAGTTGTTTAAGAACTTAGGACATCCTTAATTATTCAAGGTCGAGGATCTAGGATAGGTGTTAGGACTTAGTTTTAGGGTGGTAATTCTAAGTTTAGTTGAGTATCCTTGGTTATTCCAGGGCGAGGCTTTAAGATAGGTTTTGGGATTTAGGTTTAGGGTGATAATTCTATGTCTAGTTGAGTTAATGCGTGTTTAGGAACTTAGAATTCATTGTGGAAACTTTGAGTTCCTTATTATAAAAGGTGTAAGATACCCTAAGCGATGTAGTGAAACCTAGTGGCGAGTTTGGGTGATTGATTATTGTCATATCAGTATAAATTATTTTATTAAGCTAGTTATTTTTTTATAGTTAACATTATAGCGCTCGAGTTTCGAAGTAATGAGAGTAGCCATAATGTGATGGCATATGCCATCTTTGGCATAATTTTAGTTGTATTTATGATGACGTGGAATGAGTAGTGTGTAACACCCCACATTTTGTTTATAAATTGTGACGTACTTAAATAATTTTAGGTCAATTAAAAAAATATTATATAACAAAATTTTTAAAAAAGTTAAACTTTGAGGAACCAAGTCTAGCACATGAAGGATGCATAGCCCATGCATAAGTATGCTTTAGGTAGAATAGTCACACTTGATGTACACTTAAGGGATGCACGTACAGGTTGGAGGTAGGATGTTCACATTTACGGTACGCTCAAATAGTGCACTTGCATAAGTGGGACAAAATATTGATATCTGATGTACGCCTGAATCACGTTCTTGCATGGTCGCGTATGATTTGTGCATAATGCTCCAACTTTGTATAAATAAGCTTTTTCAAATGATTTTGGGTCATTTTAAACTGATTCTAATGAGAAAAGAGAGAAAGAAGAGGTGAAGAGATAAAAGAAGTGAGAAAAAGAAGAGGTGAAGAGATAAAAGAATTGAGAGAAAGAATGAGAATGAGAATGAGAATGAGAAATAAAAAATAAATCAAATAATCTTTGAATAAAATTAAATTAATGTAAGTACATCATTGCCCCTCTTTCTCTTATTATTTTTTTTTTAATCTCTATGAGTATTTTTTATTTTAAATATTTATATATATAATATTTTTATAATTAAAGAGTTTATATTTTACATATGTGACTATATTTTTATTTCATGAAACTTTTATGAAATATATCTTTATTTCATGTATATTATTTTTTAAAACTGATTTTATATAGTAGTGCTTAAATATGTCCTTAAATTATATTTACATATCCATACTATGTTATTAATTTATATATATATATATATATTCCTATATGCCTTAAATATTTAATATATATTTTGCATGCCTTAAATTTATATTTAATTACTCTGGCATACTTTATGATTGAAATGAAGTAATGAGATTACATCGACTATATTAATTTCCTACAATTTATATAAATGAATAATTTTTGTATGTTTATAAATTACATAATATAACGTTTGCATGTTTTAAAAATATATATTTAAATTCCTCAAAAACTTATTGCATGTTATGTCTTTGAGAAAAATATAGAAAAAACTCTATTTAAGTTAAAAGATAAGAATATTTTTTCCGATATAAAAAATATAAATAAATATTTTCATGTATGGGTTAATTTTTCATTTGAATATACATGTACCTTTATAAAAAATTGATAGTATATATAATAATATATTATAACGATAATCGAGATTCAAATCTATCATATGCATTTTAAAATTAATGTTCAGCCTTATATATAGGTTACATATATATGACAATCTGTCTACAAATTTTAAAATAAAAGCGTTTTGCCTTTAGTTTTGTAAAAAAATATATAACTTGAGTTTTTGTTGTTGCTCATTTATTAGTGAGGCCATCACTGATTATTGGTTTATAAATTTTAGACAAGATTTGAGTATATTTTATATATTTTTATAATTTGACATGTTTGATATTGTAATTATAAATTTGAGTATGATTATAAAATTGTATAGTTTATTCAAATGACCATCTATTAAAAGTTATATAATAATTTTATAAAAATAATTATTGATTTTATTGATATTTGGTCATATCATATTCTGACATATTTTTAATATATCTATATACTAATAAAAATTTCATATCTTGTTAAATAATTGACTTATTTATACTTTTACTTTACTAACCCTCTTTAGATTAACAAGTTTGAATTACTTTACCCTCTTCAGATTAACAAGTTTGAATTACTTATAAGGGTTTGAATTAGGAGTTTTGTCATTCGAATAGCTAGATTAAGATTTTTAGATCGGTTTACATATAAATATTCAAGAAGGACAATTGTTCATATTATTAGTTTTGGTTATTCAGATTTTCTTATTATAATTCAATAATTCGTGATATATTATGGCAGTATCCAAGTTGATTTTAATTTTTTTCTTTTCATTAGTCAATAACAACTACAATTTTCCAATCTTAAGGAGAAGGAAGCCAGAGTGCATTCCATGGGTGTCAGCATTGCCTGCTAGGCATCTATTGAAGGAGTGTTTGGATAAGTCTAGCCTATTGCCATGGAGGAATTCAAGGACTATCCCTAAGGTTGAGGAGTGACTTTATATGAATACGCATCAACTACTAAGAATTAAATGAGATGACAATCAATAAAAAGCATCCACTATCGAAGACTTGAAGATAAGGGACAAATGGCTCAACTATGTTTGAAGATCGATGTACAGGCAAGTATTATCAGTCGCAAATCGAATACCGTAACATTGTAGAAAAGTAGTTCCTGCAAAGTTTGAGCACTATACATCGAGGACATCCTTAGTTACAGTGATTAAACACCCAAGCTATATTTGAATCAATGTGTTAGAGACATGTATCTAATTGGCATATTCCGTGACTTTATGTACTAGTGTTATCATTTCGTTCTGCCCTCCAGTCGCTCGAGCCCGTCCAAAGCCTCCGCGCCCTCCGTGGACTCGCTACCCGCTCGACCCTAAAAAATAGAATGGACTCTGCTCGTTGTGCGCCGCTCCCGCACTCGAGCGCAAAATCCAAAATGGACCCCGCTCGCTGGGCGCCACCCTGCGCTCGAGCGCATGTAGGGTTTCTATGGAAACCCTCTGTGCACCCGCCGTGCGCTCCTGCTGTGCTCGAGCGTCGTGGAAACGGGCATGTTTTTAAATGCAAACTTTGAGTCCTCTATATATACCTGGCTTATAATTTGGGAACCCTAAGAAGAGAGACAAGACTCTGGAGAGCTTATTTTTGTGCCCCATTTGAGAAGAAGGTTATTAATGCTCTATTGATATTTTGTTTCTCTTGAGAAAACCAAATGCTACGAGATTGATCTTCATATTCAAATAAATTTTCTCATCACATTCTATTAACCATTTAAACACCTCCTTTTACCTTCGTTGGAGACGTTAGTTCGGTGAAGAAGGAGACTCGATCGTGTTCAACAATTCAAGTAGTTCGAGAGGGAAGATTGACGTGAAGACCGGAAGGTGTTCGGTTCCGTTGCCGCGAGCAAGTCTAAGGAGTTCCTTGGTAGGGATCACAAGATGGGAGTAAGTCGGCTAGGTTAGCGCGTCGTTACCACCCAGTCTGTAAGTTAATTTTCATAGTGCATTACTTCATTAGCCGTTGAAGCCCGGAGGATTTTTCTCGACTATCGTGGGTATCAAGTTTTTCTTTCGTCGCCAAAAATTGTATTTTTTTATTATTGCTTATACTCATTTATATTTTGCATGCTTGTTAGTATCATTAGTGTCTACAATTAAATATTCTTTACGTGTATTGAATATTTAATTTTTACTGCTTTCGTTATTTTTATCGGGGTTAAAACTTAATTGTATAATTTAGGGCACAAGTCCTATTTCAGACTGGAAAGGAGTTATCCTATAATCATCTTCGGACATTTATGTGTAAGGCCTTTGTTCATATCCCGAAGGATGAGATGGCTAAATTTGAGCTAAAGACGATACAATACATCTTTCTAGGCTACGGGAAAGATGAATTTAGGTACAAACTTTATGACCTAATTGAGAAAAAACTTGTCTGGTCAAGAGGCGTGATCTTTGTCAAAGAAGAGACCATTGAGGACCTGAGAAGAGAGAAGAAGGCATTATCTTGTGCTTGTCAGACTGACACTAGTACTGATATTATCCGACTGACACACTGTGAGGAAAACACCCCAGTAGTGGCCGAGGAGAATAATGAAGTAGGCATGACACCTGATAAAGATAAGGCTGAAGTTACTCCTCAACTAGCCGAAGAGGTTGAGGAGGTTTCTGTCCGACGCTGCACGAGAGAAAGGAGACCATCGATTCGCCTGTCATTAAATGAGTACGTCCTACTCACTGATGCAAGTGAGCCTAAAATTTTTGATGAGACTGTGAAGGATGAGCATAAAGGAAAATGGTTGAAAATGATGAATGATGATATTGTTTCATTGTATGAAAACTTTACTTTCGAATTAGTTGAGCTGCTTAAAGGGAAGAGTGCCCTAAAGAATAAATGGGTCTTCCAGTTGAAGACAAATGAGAACACCATGCAACCTAGGTACAAGGCTCAACTAGTGGTAAAAGGCTTTAATCAACACAAAGGGTAGACTTTGATGAAATCTTTGCGCATGTGGTGAAAATGTCCTCTATTCGTGTTGTGTTTGGTTTGTCAGCTGTTCTGGATTTGGAGGTAGAGTAAGTGGATGTCCGGACAGTATTTCTCCATGGTGACTTTGAGATGGAAATTTACATAGAGAAACCGGAGGGTTTCGAGGTCAAGTAGAAAGAATGATTGGTATGTTGTTTGAAGACAATCCTGTACGAATTGAAACATGCTTCATGTCAATGGTATAAAAAGTTTGAATCTGTTATGGTAGACCAAAGCTACCGGAAGACTACTTCCGACCATTGAATATTTATTCAAAGGTTTTCTGAAGATGACTTTGTTAGTCTTCTCCTCTATGTGGATGATATGCTGATCGTCGGATAAAACAGTGCTCGGATTAAGGAGCTAAAGAAGTAGTTAGAATAGTCATTTGCCATGATGGACTTGGGGCCGACGAAGCAGATTCTAAGGATCAGAATATTTTACAATCGAAAGAACAAAATGCTCTACTGTCCCAAGAAAATTACATTGAGAAAGTACTCTAACGGTTCAAGATGGAGAAGTCCAAGTCAATGAGCCACTTGCCAACCATTTCAGGCTGAGCAGTCGGCAGGCCACGGTGAGAAGTGTGCCCTACTAATCAGTAGTAGAAAGTCTCATGTAAGCCATGGTGTGCATGATGTTAGATATTGCACACTCAATTAACACTATCACTAGTTTTTTTTCAAACCCTACGAAGGAGCATTGGTCTACTGTGAAGTAGATTTTGAGATATCTCTGGGGGACTTCAGGGATGTGTCTATGTTTTGAATGAGAGAAGCTCTAATTGATTAGCTTCACATATGTGGATATGGGTGGAGACATTGATTTTTGAAAATTCACTTCATGGTATTTGGTCAAGTTTGCCGAAGGTGTAGTCTCCTAACAATCTAAACTATAGAAGTGCGTTGCTCTTTTCACAAAGGAGGCGAAAGTCATTGCAGTCACTAAAGCCAGTAAGGAGGCGTTGTGGATGAAAAAGTTCTTCCAAAAGTTGGGCTTGAAAAAGAAGTATGTGGTACACTATGATAGACAAAATGCTATACATTTGTATAAGAACTCCTCATTCCATACAAGATTAAAATATATTGATATTGGATATCATTGGATGAGAAATATTATTGATGAGGGACGACTGTCATTAGAAAATGTCCAGACGAAAGAAAATGAATCTGATATGATAACCAAAGTATTGTTCAAGCAAAAGCTTGAAACTTATTGTGACATTGATGGCCTGACTGTTTCAGTTCCTATATAGTCGTGAGAGAAAGTTTGTTGGGATCACTCCCATGTGGGAATATGCAGGAGTGAAATTTTAGAGAGAAAATAAGTTGTATGACCGGTCAACGTTATGTTGACCGGCTGAGGAAAGAATTCGGTCAACATGTCGTTGACCGGCTAAGGATGCGCAAAGTAGTTGAGGGCAAAGAATTCACGCGGATATGGTCCACGAACTTGTGTGCTGCTCGTCCGAGGACTTTGAGCAGTGAAGACCCGAGAACTCTGATGAAGGTATGATGCAGTTTTGGCACTTGCACAGGAACGCTTCAGGTGGATGGCCAGTCAGTTAACGTTTTGTTGACTTGCTAAGATAAGAAACCGGTCAATAGGACATTGACCAACTATGAGGAGAAGTTGGTCAATAGATGTTTGACCATCTACAAGAGAAGCAGTATGGCCGATGGGTGCCAACTCAGAAGATTGAATGGGCATGCATGATTTTTGGAGAATATGCACAATCTCTACAAAGTGGGCGCCATTTCTACAGAGCACGATATTTTACAGGGTAGTTGTAGAGCCGTTGTAGATCTGTACGTGAGCCAGGTGGCTGTCTGTAAGTGCAATCTCCATGTTGGCTGGATGGTTGTTCAAATTGTCTATATATATGTATTGAGCTTTGTGATATATAGAGTGGGAGAAGAAGTTTTTGCGTGTAAGTTTCTAAGTGTGTGTGAGAGTACGAAGAGAGAACACTGTGAGCGAATTGTGCTTTTACCCTCTATTCTCTTCTCCTTGGGTTTGTATAATTGAGAGGGTTTCTGTAACCGTGAAACTTACATAGTAGATTTATTTGTGGACTAAGTGTCCAATAATTTTTTCTTTATTTCGAAAGGGTTTTCCATATAAAATATTTTTGTCCTCATCTTCCTTCTTTATTCCATCTTCATTACTGTTTGTTGTTTGTTGCTGGTTTGCCGGTCGGACACCGCTTTGCCTAATAGGTTTTACCCAACCGTGCAAACTGACCGCCCAAATCTTCAAAGCAGGATCTTACTTCGCTTGTATACGAAATATGATCCCTAGTCTCCAAGTATAATAACAAGCGATTTTATGTGAAAAGTTTTCTTAATTAAGAAAAAAATTATGAAACATTTCTTTTAAATAACTATCTCCATTACAATGAAATCCCATCACAAATAACTCCCAAGCAACTTAGTTAAATGACATACTATAATTGCGAGGTCCAGTTACTAATAACTCTCTCCGAGATAGCTTGTTTAGGTTATACTATAATTGTGAAGTTTGGCTACTAATAACTACCAATATATCAGTTATACAATTTAGAGATTCAGTTAATAATAATCCATAACATCTTGGTTGTACAATACTTTCAGGTAAATAACCTAAGAGATGAATGAATTTAAGAGCAATATAAAAGAAAATAAAAAATAATACATTCCACAATATGAGTTAGAATAATATATTTACGGTTGGTAAAGAGTTGACAATGATTCGAATATAAACACTTGGCATATCTCCCATTAGAACATCATATTTATAGCTAGTACGGCCATTTGTGCTTCCATCATGTATCGTCCATATAGTTAGCCACTAGAATTCTTTTTGATTTACCATTTAGGCTTTTATCTCACGGATATCTCGTAAAATTATCCTAGGAAGGTTTTGCTATAGCAAAACCTCACATAATAGACCTTGGTAGCATTAGAAATAAAACCTACATTTGCAATCGGTGTGGAATTAATAAGCGAGTGGCTCAAAACCTAACAATATTCTCCACTAAGGCACGCTACCTATTCTTGCAAGCATCATCATCGCTTTGCCCACTACTAACTTTCCCTCCGTGAGAAAATGCATGCTGAAATACACAAGCTTATCACCAAAGCCTAAACCAAACAACCAGTACATGCCCTACGTCTCACAACATCATTAAGTACTGATATTTTCTCAGTTGGACAAACAAGCTTGTTGTTGAAACCTCAGCCAAACAACCAGGGCATGCCACAAGTCTCTCAATACCATTGAGTGTCAATACTTCCCTAGCTTGCACATCGAAGCTTATTGCCAAAATTTCATCCAAATAACCAGTTCATGCTGTAGGCCTCTGAATTTGATTCAAACAATATGAATATTCCAACCCAAACTCTCTGATATGACTTGTTGGTATTTGATAAATGGTATCAATGATACGTACTTGAAAAAATAAATTGACATAGACCTATTAATGACTTGCATCCTAGCTAATCCAAAGTTTTGAACAGATTTCCTATGCACCATAATAAAACACAAGTTGAAAAGATTCTCGAGAGTATTTTCCTATGAGATCTGTTCAATACTCAAGTTAATAAAATATTTTAAATAATAGTAGAATAAATATAATACTTTGATATAACTAAATTTTAAAGATAGGGAATTTATTAGACCCAATACATTGAGTTTAGAAGTTGAGGGCTATCTATGGCATGTTGTGCATTGGTTAGGAGTTTAGAAAATCTTACTTGGAGTTCTAACTTAGGGGCCTGTGAACCTCTGGGCCTATATAGATGTAATATCCTGATACTTTATTTTGGGTCATCTGAATCCATGACTAGAGGATATTACTAACTAAGGAATGTATTATACAAATAAAATCCTTTGGAGATAATATTGTATTTTCCGTTATAAGCCCTATTGTCATCTAAATTATAATGGAAGAGTCATATTAGTAATTTTTGGCTATGTTTATTTATCACGAACTTGAATCAAAATAGAACTAAATAATAAATAATTAAATCCCTAATGACATAAAATAATAACTAGACAAATTTTCAAACCCGAGTGTGATAATAAACAAATCATAAAATTCTATCGTTCTGGCCGTCTTAAAGAATTTTAGGTATTCAGACAAATGAGAGTCCATAAGTCATAGGTTAATCTATACTTTTTTCAATACTTATTCCAATCTGGTGGTTAAAGTTGTTGATATTGAGGATAGACACTTATAACCTAATGACTATCGTAGATAGTGGTATCTGAGATACCACAAGGGACGTCATAGATTGTTATAAGTTTACTATGAATATAGTACTTGAGAGGATTGTAAATGTAGCGAGAATATTATGGATGTTGGAGATCTTATAGGACTTACCCGATCAATAGGGATATAAATATGCGACCTTTGGCTCTCTATGACAAAATAAGATCCATGATAATTATTGTTAACTCATATATTGGTAACCTTGTGTTAAGTTAATATTCAGATTAGAATTCTTGTTATGTTCCTGATATTTAGTTATCCTTATAGCTCTTTAATCAAGGTTAGGATATAATACTAAGTTTCGGATATTTATTAATTTATTCATAATATTATTAATTATATATATATCTAATATTATTATCTGAGATGTTTGTATGTCAATATTATTGATTATATTAACTTCTTAGGTGTTTGATTTACTGTTACATTTTCTTGATTCCAAATCATGTTTAGCTGTGTTGCTTGCATAAGGAAGACCTCAGAGCTTATATGTCTTATGTCGAAGGTGGTGATTATTCACTCTTATAGATGTTGCTAGTTTTGGACAGATTATTTCCCACGATTATGTTCCTATTATTGATGGTGATGTACGGTAAATTTTATTATTTTATTATCATTTTTATATTGAGTATCTATCTTTATTGTGTTGGGGTCACTCCCGAGTGGCATTGTGTCTGCGGACTCCATGAGGAAATGGACGAGGACTTTTGATAATTGGCTGAGATGTACTCGGACTCCGTTTGTGAGAAATGGACGAGGACTCTTTGAAGCATCATGTCCGAGCGGGCGCTCGGACAATATTGAGGAGCCTATAATCGTAGGCGTTGACTCTATCTTTGTAGGCCTGCAA
>JAOVVI020001244.1:0-25347 GCA_028571085.2 Nepenthes alata | reverse complement strand
GTAATATCTTTAAGTTATTCTAGGAGAGAGTTCAAAACAAGCCTCAAGGTGCCAATTTTCACTCCCTAGGCATCAACCTTTAAGAAACATTTATGAAAAGGGTTAGCCATAAAGAAAGTGCTTGAACAAACAACATTTTCTGGATTCAATCAAACTCATGGGGGTGTCTCATGATTGGACAAACAAGTCGACTATGACGATAAAAAACAAAATAAAAACATCACAACTCAAGATCTTGGTGTAATACCTGACTTTTATTTGACTTATTTTGATAGTAATTATTATTTTGGGATAAATTAGATATATTAAAATGAATTATATATTGTAAAATTTTGAATAATATCGAATCAATCGGTTGACACCTGATGTGCGCTCGAGTGATGCCTGAAGCTTCATTTGCCATGGGCTAGCACCCGTAAGCCATTTGAGGCCGTGCTCAAATGCCGTTTTCCATGAGGTTGGCATTCACAGCATGTCTGAGGTGGCGCTCGAGCGCTGATCTGCATATGTAAGCCGTTCTCCAGTCATTTCATGTGAAAGAAAAAGGGAGGGAGAGGAGAAGGAAGAAAAGAGAGGAAGAAGAGAAGTGATAGTTCAGAGTATCCTTTTGTTAAATTTGTTAAATATGATGTAAATATCTTTAAACTCTATCTTTAGTTTGTTTCAACATCTGATAAAGTTTGCCTATATTTTAGAATTTTAATATTCATGTATACTATTTTTATTTATCTCACTTGTTTTTTTTGTGTATGTATGATATTTTTACCGATTGTTTAGGAGTTTGTAGGTATTTAAGGGTTTTATTATTTTATAAAAAATAGGTAAATATTTAAGAGTGTATGTCTATATATTAATACATTTATACGAATAAAATCATGAAAATATGCATGAGTAGTACATTAGTACTCATATATTGCTATCTGGGGATCGAGGTCTCTACCTTTGTGATATGATTCAATATGTGATATGTGACCCTCTCCTGACTGGTAGAGCTTTGTTTCCAATGAAAAAAATTGTGACTCCCTTTTTTACTTGCATGAAAAGGCTTCATTTGTAGTTGACTTACCCAATTTGTAGTTTAATAAGAACCATCATAAGTAAATTGAAAAGAAACTTATATATTCAGATATTTTAATATATGTACTAAACTTGAGAATTACACCTAAACTTTTGGGTGATAAAATATAGTAAACACGTTCCTTATCTATGGAAGATAAAGTACATTGATGGTCCTACCTTTAAATCTAAATAGTAGTTGATATGGTTTAAGGTTATTGAGAGTATGTTAATCATTCATCAAGTTAGTCTCTTGGTCTTTAATTTTTTGATTTCGTGCATGCTTTGTATTCCCATATGGATTTATATTTAGACTTCGATTTAAAATTTACAAGTTTGCCTACAGATGAGATTTATATATATGATTTGTTTTAAAATATATTTTAATTTATATGATTATGTTTCGACCTTTATTTATTCATATGTGATTTGGATTTGAACTTTGTTTCATTCAGTATACATTTTATATGGATTATGATACAATTTGAATTATGTGATTTTGCTCCAGATCACGTTTTGTTGAGTATATGTCCCGGTGGGATTAAGTTTTAATTTGGCTTATAATTTGAATATGAGACTAACTTATAACTTTCGATATCGGATTTTCATATGTGTATCTTTTATCCATTTTGATTATATTTATAGACACTCCATCTGATTTCAAACACTATTGTTTATTGTATGATAATGATACTTTACTGAACTTTAGGTCCACATTTCTATTTCTTATCCATTCAAATTAGTGGGCTTGGATATTATACAAGAGTTTGGACGTGATCTATGTAGCTTCATTTATTTTAGTGAGTATTATTTTGTTCGGATATTTGTTAGCATGGGCTATTTTTCGGATATTTCAGATTGGTCGAGTGTAGGCCCATGATTATGTATTATGAACAGTTTGGTTATGTATATTGAATTCTTGTTGTTATGATTGATTTGCCACCACCTTTATAATATTTGTGGAGCAGGTCATATATTATATTGTCCGAGTGGTTATTCGATAACATTTTGTGATGTGTTTTAGGTTATGTTTATTATTATTGGATGATGAGATTTTATGATCTATTTATTTTATCACACCCAGGTTTAAGATTTGTTTTATTATTTTGGGATTCTAATTTTGTGAAATATAATTAATTAAACCTACTATGGTTCGGAGTTCATGACACTTGGTGCTTGAATAAAGTTAGGTTGTGCAAAGGTAAAGTGTTGTGCGCTATACCTACTCATCCACATCTAACAACATCGATGCCATGAATATCAAATGAACTTGTCAAACTAAAATCTTATCAAAGTGGTTGCAAGTCAACCTCCTTTGTAGACATCAAGAAAAATGTTAGAAATATTGAAAAAATGACTCTTTGAAGAGGAAGTGGTCAGCCAAATCATCTTGAAAAAATGGATAGGTCAAACATCATTCACTTCAAAAAGTTTGGGACAATCTTTTCTAAATAAATTCAAGATATCTATACTGGAACTAAATGATGGGGCTTCTAATCTAATAGATCACTTGAACCACTTCCATACAATCCACGATTTCTAATATATATATATATTTGGTAAGTAGGAGTTCTAATGTTTAAGGGTTTAAGGGATGCAACACTTTGTCAGCATTTTTTCTTGATATTGAAAGGAGACATTCAGACTTAGTTCTCTTGGTTAGAGCCAAATTCAATAAAATCCTTTCAGGAGCTATTCTCAAACCTTCTAACACTTTAACTAGTAGGAGAGAGGAGAAGCATCCTCGGCATCTCATTAGCATTAGATAGACTCTATAAGAGTGCTAAAGATCTTTCTAGCCCGTTCAACGATGAAACTAGGAGGATCCCTGACCTCAACAATAAAGCCAAGCTCTACACCATCATCATATTCGTGTAGTCAGTGGACTTCTTCTTCAAGCTCATGCAGCAATGCCCTTGGACTTTCACAGACATAGCGGTAGTATCAAGGGCTTACATTATTGTAGAGGAAGTGAATACAATGCAAGAATCCCAAAATATCAAGTCAAACCTTTGCCCACATGTGAATGAAGGAAACCAGAGAAGCATAATGATGGGGCAGAATGAAATTATAGCCAAAGTAGGACCATAGTGAATCTAACATGCTCTTCGCAATATATCCAAACAACTTCACTTCCCTTATTGAGTTCCAAGTCCACCATCCAGGAAAGACTATGCAGACGGAATATCTGGTTGGTAAGAACCCAAATTATCAAAATTGAATCATCAATCCAAACTAAGGCAAAGAAAGGACTAAATTTGCTAACCAAAGTCAGATAGCCCATACAAGATGGCATACCTTGTCAAAGAAGCTTTTGAACAACTTGACTAGAAGGAGGTCCTCAGACATACTGGAAAGCCATCTATAGGTTTTGGAGATCCAAACAAACCCATAGATGCAATATGAACTTTCCAAAAAAGCTCGTATCGATGAAAGCATGACACCAGTCATTGGCTATACTTCAATGTCGCAGGATGGCTGCCTTCAAGAGCTGATATCTAGTGAGGGACTCTATTGAGTCCTAAAGTCTCCAACCAACCAACAAAACAATTCTGTTGGCATTAGGGAGTTCAACATCAAGATCTAATTCTGATCCACAGTATAAGGACAGGCTTTGGTGAATCTTGATGTTAGATGAACTGACTCAAATGTTGCCGAGAGGGCAAATTCACTAATGGTGGATCCAACTGTCATGAATACGGATCAAATAGATCAATTTAAATAATTAATTATAATTCTTAAAATTTAAAACCTCAAATAATTTTAAACAAATAATTGTAAGTCCTAAAATTTGGGTTTTACAAACCAAATAAATAGGAGCAAACACAAATTAAAATTCATACTGGACCTCAACGGACAACTATCCAGGCAAAATAAATACAACTTACTCTACAATCATCATAAGGGAGGTAACAATTCTAACCAAAATCATAAATCAAACATAATATAACATCCTAACTGTTTTCAAAATATATCCATCGGCATATATCTGGCAAATTCCATCATAAAATATATCAATTGTCAAATTAAGCCATGATGAGACTAGAACTCACCAAATTGGAGGAATAGTTGATGAATCACGTCTTAACTTCTGCTGTACATTCAAACCTTCTACTCTGAAGGGACAAAACAGAAACTATGAGCCAAGCGCTCAACAAGTATCATATTTAAAGAAAAGGAGTCCAATGAATTAGAGGAAAGGTCAAATGGATAATAATCCGTTCAAATGACAAGATAAATCCAAATTACCGATATAACATATTTAATAAAAATCCAAGATCCAGAATTTGAAATCCAATAATAGTCTCGTACACAAATCAAATATCTAAATCTAAAACAAATAACTAAATCGTAAAACAGTCCTCATCGAGACGTGTACATATATAAATATATATATAAATAAAACTGAAGTAATTTGGATCAATTCTAATAGGCAATTAGCCAATTTTAAAGTCCAATCCTAGTCCGAGTCCGAGTCCAAGGCTCGATCAACTTGTGATCTGTGGTAGAATTAGATGGCCAGATGATCCAATAGAGTGCGCAGAAGCCGAAGCAGTGTCGCAGCAAATAGTTTAAAGGTTCGGATTAAAATATATAGTCTAAAATAATTTGTACGAAACATACCAATACCCAAATAAAAGCAAAATCAATGAATCTCAAATCCAAGTTAAAAATCCAAATTCAAATCAAAATATAATATAAATCAATACAAAGATACAAATCATATATTAAATTTGAGTTCCGATTATTTAAAAATTAACTTGATAAATGATTACACATAATCCCGGTAACCTTAGGCAAAAACAAATACAAATTAGGTCAGTATGTATGGCCACCTATGTACTCTATACCCATGGGTAAGATTGCTCACTATTATTTGCCACCCGTAATTTTGAGTACAATCCTCAAATTTATCAGATATATTAGGATGTCCGAATATATTATAAGGTCGAATCAAACTATCAAAATGGGAAGGGTCACTACTTCAAACATTTCCTATCGACGGAAAAAGATTTTCAAATAAATCTCATCGTCAAGAGCTAACTAGAATATCCAAAATCTTAATCCAAATATAGTGACGATGATCTAACACGTGTATGTGACTGCACGGCCAATGTAATGTTTCATGCTTATTTTCATATAAATATATTGATATAAAAATATAACCATACAATAAACTTTTCAGGTTTTCTAAAAATTATTAAACCCTCTAAAATTATAAAATCAGCATTAACAACCTTCAAAACATCCAATGAACTATATATGTATATCCAAAATAAATAAATCAGGTGTATAAAAATATATGTATGTTAGTAAAAATTTTAAATAGTATCCAAGATATATCAGATATTAAATGAGACCAAAGAAGAGGTTTATAAATACTTATTTTGACCTCATACTCCGCAGATCTGAAGTAAGGATACTTCGAAGAACCGAATCGCGCAGTTTCTCCTTCACTTTTGCGCAACCCACTTCGCACTCGTGTTCTCTCTCTCTCTCTTCGCAGCTTCTGCTGCGTGCCACTGCTCACCCACGACCATCACCAGTCACCAGCGTATCACCTCTAGCCGTCGCCGACCACCGTTGTGCCACCTCCACACGCCGCCACCGATAACATTGTCGACAATCGCTGTCGACGTCCTCGATGGCCTCTCCTCGCAAATCACCACCATCAGTCAAACCCTCTAGCTGATGGGAAAACACCCACACAGCGTCGTCCTTGCTGCACGTCGCCGTCGTTGGCCACCTCTCTTCTTCTACCTCCTCGGGCGACTTTGCTCTCTCTTCTCTTCTGGCTCATTCTCTCTCCCCAAAACCCTCTTCTTCGTTATCCCATTCTTTTTTTCCTTTTTTTTTCTTGCACACATATATATATATATATTACATTTTCTCTTTTTTTATTTTAAAATCTAAATTAATATTCAGGCAATAGTATGGGCATACCTCGGGAGCCAACCCAACTGATCCAAATATTCTTTAAAATTTCTCAATATTTAATTAATTTTTTCATGCTAAATTTACCCAAAATCACAGTTAATATTAAATTAATTCGAACGGAGATCTGGGATATTATATTCTCCCCTCATTATAAAAATTTTGACCTCAAAATTTCTGTATCTCGATCCTAACCTCATACAATAAGGATATTCTTTCAAACTCATCTTCAATCTTCTCAACATATTTTCTCAATCAAATTGTTTCTCTAAATCTAATCTTCATCAAATAGGGATATTGTCTAAAACTTATCCTCAAGATCTCTTAACATTTCTTCAACTACAATATTTCTTAAAAATATAATGGTTGATGGAAACATTCTATTCCTTTACACCATATCCTTCCTATCCAACAATCAACACCACAACTTTAACCAAAAACACTTTTCGTCAATCAAAACAACTTTAACCCAAGCACATGCGAAAGATCATTCATATAAAAGATATCGCATCCATTCATTAAATTCAAAAATAAGGCCAATTGTTGGCCACCCCTCTAATTTGCCAAAAACTTCAAATGTCTCAATAAACATCTATTTTTAATTATCCTTTGACTCCAAAATTTAAAAATCTTCTCTTCAAGAAACTTTTAAAAATATCTGACTACTCTTTTCGAACATCCAATCGAATTATAAATCTAATCTCCTACTTCAAGCCTAAAATCAAATCTTGTGATTGATAGACATGAGTTCACACGCTTTCGCTGTGCCACTCTGATCGATTTTCAGCCTTAGATCACAATCAAAAGTCTCGAAGTATGAATACTTTTCAATCTTCTCATCTGGATAATATGCCAACGGTCAATCTCGGGAATGACTTCCTAATAAGCAAGTGATAAGCTGACTTCACCAGCTCAACCATCACCTGCCTTAAATTTCAGTAAACAATGAAAAGTCTTTATCAGCCAAACTATCACGAGCTAGCTTAACATTATCCAAATGATCATCAAAATCCTTTGTTGTATAAGGTAGATTCGAAACAAAATCTTAAATACTTCTTCTAATTGAATTCCTCCCTTAGGCACAAATATAGCTTGCCATGAAAGTCGCAATCTCATGCTTTATGTTCTACCTGCCGGCTTTGACTCGAAATCGAATTGCCATCAAACTCTCTCCGACGATCGCATAGAACTTGGATCACTCCAACTCAACCATAACTGCTAATGATCTCATTTGTTCCCAAGTTTCTATCTAATCAACTTCCAAATTGTTATCCAATTAACCGAAACTCAAATGAGAAAATTCTTGAAAATATACCTCCTCTCGAACTTGCAATGAAAAGCACCTTGTAGAATGTTCGAGATTGCCTGCTCGATTGCTTTCAATTTCAAGATAGCTCACCTAAAAAGGATATCACCACTGCTTTTCGTAAAAGCTTCTCCCACAAATAGAAGTTTCGTTTAAAATCCAATCCTGATAGCAAGAAAGGAAATCCCTCTGGCTGAATCTTCATTCTTGCATCCTTGCCATAGCGTCTTCATGCAAAATCCTCCAAACTGTACCGAATTCCAAACTTGTCTTAGATAAGGTACCCAATACTAAGAATCCAAACATATTTAAATCTTTTGTAGAAGTATCATTGAGCGTTATCAATCTTTCTGATCTATCAGGGATCGACAAAATTGATACTAATGGCACTCTATTCTTCAATTACTGAAAACGTTTCTCACAAGCATCACTTCAATTAAATACCGATTGCCTCTATTTCAAAAGCGCCAATGGCACTATAATTTTTAAGAAATATTCAACGAAACTCCCATCATAGCTAACCAGAATCAAGAAATTCTACACTCCCAAAACCTTAGCCAGTCTTTTTCAATATAACATTGCTCCCATCTTCTTTGGATACCCAAATGTCATATTAAGAGTCATATGAATCAAAAGGACATCTCAGAATCTACTGCTGACTTCCCAATCGGATATCATACTTCTCAAAATTCTTCAAATAAATTAGAATTTCATTGACAAAGCCATCATAATTAATCCAAGCATAGTCAAAAAAATCCAATCGATATTATTCATAAAAGATGCTAAAATATTTGACAATATAAAAGCACAATCAGAAATCACAATGGTGACTCCTTGACCTAAAAGTTGTCCTATGCACATTCTCCCATTGAAATCTCAATTAACGATACATCGAGCACAACTCGATTTTACAGAAAACTCAAATTTCTTCAAATGGATCAAACAAATCCTCGATCTTTAAAAGCTGATAATATTTAATTTCCCAAATAATCCAAGCATCGATCCATCAATCTAATTTTATTCGCCGGATAACATTGAAGTACTCCACGCCAAGACACTCGGCTGAATGAAATATTTCTCAAACAGATTCTGTAATTGTTGTCTCAATTTCTTCAGCTCATATAAGACTACCCTATACAACGCCTTCAAAATAGGTGCAGATCCAAGCACAATATCGATAGTAGATTCGATATCTCGATCTACAGACAATCAGATCAATCCTTAAAAAAATACCTTCGAACTCGTAGATAATCAAAATGTCTTCAATGGTTACGGAATTGTGACCATATATGCAAGATGAGCTTGGCACTCATCTTTCAAAAGATGACTTACACAATGCCAAAATTAACTCTTAAACCTTTTGACTGATTCTTTCTTGGACCTCCAAGGATTTGTATCCCGAAATACAAAATGGAATGGTCTTAACAAAACAGTCTTCCATGATTGAGGAATTGACTCTGACTTCATGAGCCATAACTGCAAATGCTTCGTATGAAATTGTCTGACTCCTACCTAGACGTCTTAAATTCGGATACCTAGGATTCGGACGATCATTTGACAAATAGCATGTCTATCCATAATTTGAAGTAGACTTCATTTCTGACGAAGCAAACTCGTCTCATGTACATCTTTTCGCTGAATTTGCAAGCCAACTTTGCAAACTAAAATTTTGAGGAAGAAGACTTTGCGTCATCTAACTTTCTGTTAGCATGTCCTCCGGAGGATAAGTATGTCCATTTTTCGAGTTCTAACTTCAATGCTCTGACTATTTTTTGAAATTCCATCTCCCAAAACAACTCCTGTTCAATTAACAGGGTCTGGTCCAGCTTCTGGCACCGACTACTTTCAAATTGAATCTTATAGTCCATGCTGAAATTTTTTGAGCACGTAGGCCTCATCTGCAATCATATGGGGAACAAATCAAAATGACTTCTCAAACAGTACATCATCCTCAGCTACTTTCATGCTGCAACAAATCCTTTAGATTCTTCAACATCTTTCTAAGTATTACTTTAGGAGGCCGATCCCCAAACTCTTCATCCATTGACTCTTCAGCGATAAAAGATCTGCGGGGACGATTATCCACCCGACCACCGTGATGAGTAGGAATGGACGACCCTTGAGTCTTCCTCTCACTCAATCGTAACTTTAAACCTTTAAACGATTAATATCTTCGCTGTCAACAAAATCATACTTGCACTTCAT
Organism: Nepenthes alata; assembly: GCA_028571085.2. NCBI lineage: Eukaryota > Viridiplantae > Streptophyta > Magnoliopsida > Caryophyllales > Nepenthaceae > Nepenthes > Nepenthes alata. The sequence continues at coordinate 15,845 of JAOVVI020001244.1, read as the reverse complement.
TATTTTTTCTTTAAGTAAAGGTTGTCCACCAAGACACCGCAGCTTCTTTGGCGAAGAATAATAAGTTAACTTGACATGAACTTCTTCATCTTTATCTGCAACTTTCAATCTTGAAGAATCTTCATTTCTTCAATCAAACACAACAGTCACTTCTCGGTTTGCACACACATGCCATCCTTGTGCAGAACCACACCAATCTTCTCTGTATCGTTCCAATTTTATCGGATATCTATGAAGAGACATTCTAAGGATGTCTACAAAAAGACATTCAAAGCAATCTCCACATTCCCCTGGTAGAAGATAAGGTGTTGCCATTGGCTCGCCTGCATCTACTCAATCATCATTATCATATATCGACCCACCCGAGTCTCAGACCACCACGGTCTTGAATAAGAGTCCTTTTACTCTTGCCCTCATCATCCCCAAGCCATTGCTTACCTTTCGGACCGACCAGTTCCATCACCTACCTCTCTACCAACCAAAATCTCATTGTACTCCACGAGTTTTCAGACCAGCACCACTCAAAGCCACTAATCTTCCAAAATCATAAAATTTAACAAAATCTCACCATATTTGCAAAAACCAAACAAAATTCTTTTTCAACTATTATGTCGAACCATACAGTATGTCACTTGTGCAACTCATCATAATCAGATGAGCATTCTTCGAATCCAAACCCAAAACTTCTACGACTTGACCTTCTAATCTAAACCCAAGCCTCAACAACTCAAATTTTCTACTATCTGTCAAAAATAGTCTCACACCTAAATATTTAGCCAAATATTTATCTAAAATAACCAAAGTAGCTCTCCTTATGACTTTTTTCTGATACCACTTCTATCACGAATTCGGACAAAGTAGATCAATTTAAATAATTAATTATAATTTTTAAAATTTAAAATCTCAAATAAATTTAAACAAATAATATTAAGTCCCAAAATTCAGGTGTGTTAAAATAAATAAATATAATTTGACATAAATTAAAATCCACATAAGATCTCATCGGATAACCGTTCAGACAAAATAAATACGACCTACTCTATAATTATTATAAGGGGGTAATAATTTGAACTAAAATCATAAATCATACATAATACAACATCCCAACTGTTTCTAAAATATATCTATCGGCATATATCTGACAAATTCTATGATAAAATATATTAATTGTCAAATTAAGCCATAATGAGATTAGAACTCACCAAATCGGACGAATAGCTGGCGAATCACGTCCTAAATCTTACCGTGCATTGGAACCTTCTACTTTAAAGGGACAAAATAGAAAATATGAGCCAAGCACTAAGCATGTATTATATTTAAATAAAAGGAGTCTAATGAATTAGAGAAAATGTCAAATGGATAAAAATTCGTTCAAATAATGGGATAAATATAAATCGTCGATATAACAAATCCAATAAAAATCTAAAATTTAAAATTTAAAATTTAATGGTAGTCTCGTACATAAATTAAATATTCGAATCTAAAATAAATATCTAAATCACAAAATAGTCCTCATTGGGACATGTGTATATATATAAATATAAATATAAATAAAACAAAAGTGATTCAAACCAATTTTAATAGGCAATTAGCTAATTTTAAAGTCCAAGTCTGAATCCAAGTCCGAGTTTGAGTCCAAATCCAAGGCCCAATTAACTTGTGATCTAGGACAGAATTTGATGGTCAGATGATCCAATAGCGTACGTAGAAATCGAAACAGCGTCGTAGCAGATAGTCCAAAGGTCCATATCAAAACATATATCCTAAATCATTTGTACGAGACATACCAAGTCCCAAGTGAGGACAAAATCGGTGAATCTCAAATCCAAGTAAAAAATTCAAATCAAAATCAAAATCTAATACAAATCAATGTAAAGATATAAATCATACATCAAATTTAATTTTTGATTATTTATAAATTAGTTTGAGGAAGGGTTACATATAATTTTGGTAACCTTAGGCAAAATTAAATACAAATTAGATCGGCATGTATGGCCACTCATGTACTCTGTACCCATTGGTAAAGTTGCTAACTATTATTTTACCACCCGCGATTTTGAGTGCAATCCTCAATCTTGTCAGATATATTAAAACGTTCGAATATATTATAAGGTTGAATCAAACTATCTAAATAAGAATGGTTACTACTCCAAATCTTTTCTACCGGCGAAAAAATTTTTTTAAATAAATCTTTCCGTCGAGAGCTAGCCAAAATATTCAAAAATCATATCCAAATGCAGTGACCACGACCCAGCACGTGTATTTGATTACAGGGCCTATGCAAAGTTTCATATTTATTTTTATACAAATATACTGATATAAAAATATATAGTATATAATAAATTTTTAGACTTTCAAAAAAATATTAAACTCTCTAAAATTATAAAACTAGGACCAATAACCTCCAAAATATCCTATGAACTATACATACATGTCCAGAATAAATAAATTAGGTGTATAAAAATATATGCATATTAGTTAAAATTTCAAACAGTATCCAAAATATATCAGATATTAAATCAGACTAAACAGGAGGTGTACAGATACTTACCTTGATCTCATACTCCGCATATCTGAAGATAGGATACTTCAAAGTTCCGAATCGTGCGTTTTCTACTTCACTGCCGTGCGGCCAGCTATGCATCCATGTTCTCTCTCTCTCTCTCTCTCTTTGTAGCTTCTGTTGTGCGCTGCTACTCACCTATGGCCGTTGCTGATCACTGGAATATCACCTCTAGCCATCGCTGACCACCGTTGCACCACCTCCGTATGCCACCACCGATAACGTTGCCGACAACCGCTGTTGACCTCCTCGATGGCATCTCCTCGTGAATCACCGCCATCAGTCAAATCCTCTAACCGACAGAAAAAACCCACACAGCGTCATGCTCGCTGCACGTCGTTGTCACCTGCCGTCTCTCTCCTTCTTCCTCCTTCAGCGACTTCGCTCTCTGTTCTCTTCTCCTTCATTCTCTCTCCCCGAAACCCTCTTCTCCGCTATCCCATTCTTTTTTTTCTTTTTTTATTTCATATATTATTATTATTATTATTATTATTATTATTATATTTTCTTTTTTTATTTTTTTATTTTAAAATCTAAATTAATATTCAGGTAATAGTATGGGCGCATTTCGGGCGCCAATTCGACTATTCCAAATATCCTTCAAAGTTTTTTAATATTTAATTAATTTTGTCACATGCAATTTATTTAAAATTATAGTTAATATTAAATTAATTCGAACGGAGATTCGAGATATTACACCAACTGTGCTAACTTCTCGGTGGATACCTCTCATGGTGCTCACTCAAGTAGTGACATACAAATTAAAAAAGACGCTATGACAACTAAAGGGTAAAGACAAGAGCTGTTAATGCAGACTACTTAGTCCTTAGGATGTAGAGCCCAATAGAAAGAGGCAACAGGAATAAGCCACCTCCACCCGGGAATGGATGGAGCCTAGTAGTCTCCATACCGGGAGGGTGCACATAGGCCACATTCCAATTCCATTCACCTGATTGTGTGCCATCAATAGCATTGCTTGCTCACACAACAGCTGCAAAGACTAAGGTACATGTTTCTATATTTCAATCTTTTGCATGTAAAATTATTTATACAAGTACATGAAAAGTAATCAATGATGACCCTGAGTTAAACAACTGATTTTCACTGGTTTCCCATTAAAAGGATCGACTATCGAAAGTTGGCTACCACAGATGTGGTCCCTAGAGTATCCTATAGCTATCAAAATTGTCATGCACATAAACACTCATGGCTTAGGGACTCAAGATGTATGAGTCCAACGCTCACAAAGCAAGCTAAAAATTTAGTGTGTGTAGGTCCATTCGATCACATGACTGTTAGCACAGCTACCTAGCTAATAAACCTTAAGGATACACAAAGTATGTAGGCAGTAACATTGCAAGACATGCTCATTTAATCACACAGGCAATGGACTAGTGCCAGATCAATACAATGACAGTATCCTAGTGGCTAATTGGAATGCTTACAAGAAGATTTAAAGCCATATGTGTAGAGATGGTTGCATACTGAGAATGCTTCAAAGATTAAGGGGCTACAGACTTATATTGAGTCAACACTCACAAAAAATCAAGTGTCTAATTGTGTAATACAACCGCAAAGCCATAAGAATAGTTACACATCAAAATATTGAACATCTACAAGTAGAAGCGATATTTACGTCAAATTTTATTAATTCTTTCGATGACTTATAAAAATGAACATAAAAACTATAAGAACAAAATAAAAACAAGCCTTTCTTCTAGGTTAAGCTACACAATAGGAAATAACATAGCAAAATTAGCGGAAAGTGATGAGCAAAAGACTCCTCATGGCATAGGAGTCGAGTCTCGATGGAAATTCTTTCGGTCCTCATTCACATGAGCAAGAGAGGCATCTAAGAACTCCTCTACAACCTCGCTCGCTATAGCAAAAGCCCTCACTTTTGCAGCAACAACTCTCTCTTAAATAATTCCCTAGGAGAGACATTGTTTGCTTGTACTTTGTTAGAAAATAAACAACCTTTTTGTTGGCAAGTGCCAGAGACCTCGAGTTAAACTCAAAAACATGCCATTGTCAGTGTCGCATGCTCATGGAAAGTCATCTTAATAGTCATGGCCCACATAGGCAATAGCCCTATGGAGGCAAAAATAATAAGCCAAAAAGAGCTTGAACATCAAACATAGGAGTTATGCTTGACAAAAAATAAGAGATTTAATCGGCCATAATACAGGAGTGTCCGATAGCTGCTAGCATTGATCAAGATGCAAGCCTACAAACTAGAAGCGTAAGGTGCAAGTCAAAGTTTTTTTACATTGAAAAGAGATGGCAGCATGCTTCTCGCAGTTTGCTCCATCTCTATGACAACAATGTTGGCAAGCAGTCATCTCCACAAGAGTAGCCTAAGCAATCCAGGATTGCACATAGCCAACCACCTCCTATTCATGGAAGAGCAGGGAGAATCAAAGCTGTAATGGTATGCCACTAATGTTATAAAATAATTTCACCCTTCTTCAAATGTCCTCAGTTGAAAGCAAGTGAATATGCTTAGTAGTGTCAAGACGTCGCCATGAGCAGCATGAGGGTGCTCAAAGTTGCATTGATCTGTCCAACAGGAGGTGCATTGCATAAGTCTCCAAAATGAAAAGATCTCTTCCCTGGCACAAAGTTTATCAAGCACCAATAGTAACCCTCTAAAGAGGCCCTACATTTTGCAATACAATGTGCTAGTAGAGAAAAAGTCATCTATGAAAGAAGAAGAAATTTCAAAGCAAAGCTTTCGAGATGTATGACTTAATGCACAACTTTTCATGTTGTCAATGTACATAGAAAAAGTGCCTGCCTAATTAGGGAGTTGACTATAGAACAGTGTTGGGTAACCATGTGTTCAAAGCCATACAAAAGAGAAACACGAGGAATGTTAACTTATGCACTCCAATAAATCAATATAGCTCAGATGGTGGGGCCACAAAGAGTGTCAAGTAAAGAGCCCCTTCACCTTTAAAGTTACTAGTCCCAACTCAACTAATGGATCTATAGTCAAGACAAAGTAAACACTTTGAGTTTGTCTCATCCTGAAATCCCACTTAGAAAAAGAAGCTTGGATCCAAATGATCTCAAGCCAAGGGCAGACTAACATTCTTGAAGCCCAAATTTATCCTTCAAGGCTTGGGGGTTAGTAATGGGTCCAATAAAATATATTACGTACCCAGATGCAAGATTCTAGGAGAATAGGGATCCACAAGCACATGGTTTGTCTTGTAGCCAAATTGCTGAGCATCCACATTACCAAGTGGATGAATTGTCGAGAAATCAAATAACAAAGCCGCTGAGCCACCTAGTTACCAAGATGTTGAGATATCAAGCTGTCCAATCCTACTAGCATCTACCAAACATAAAAAATCAATCTAGTTGTTTTGTTTGAATTTCGTTTTATCAAACCAGACCAAAGTGATAGAATGATTAGAGTTGTTGACCAGAATCAAAGAGGTTGACACTATAGAGGCTCAACGTTAGCCATAATCTTCCAGCAAATAGCCTAAAACTATCCACTAAGTCTATTATCATAATTGGATCCCAAAATTAAGGAGAAGTGGCCCAACATCAAGACTTTAATTAATAAAATTATTCTGAACTACCTACTAAGTTATATTCTTAAATATGATAGTTAAGCTAGCGTATATTAACTATTTAGAAGGAAATCAACTATTCAGTAGCTGTCCATAATTCCATAAAAGAAAATAGGACAATAACTCATTGGAGGGTTACTCAACCATCCCAAAAGTAAGGGTCAACATTTCTATAAATACAAAGGCTATTAGCATAAAAAGGGTATCTTGAGTTTATGACTCAAATGATTTTTTCAAACACTTGCTCAAGTATAATTCTTATAATATTTAAGTTTCACACAAATAGATTAGGAATTTATTCTCCAAATAATCTCTCCCTAAAAAATCTCAAGGTAATGAGAATTGCCCTCCAAAATCATTTCTTCTTCTCTTTCTGCCTCAAGTATTTTACTTTGGCTTGTATTTTACTCAAGTATATGATTTATTCAGGGGTAAACAAGATGTATCAAGTTATAAAGAAGAATTTTTTATGGCGTAACATAAAGTGGGAGATTGTCGCATTCGTGGCAATGTGTATTGTGTCTGAACAAGTAAAAGTCGAGTATAATAAGCTTCTAGGATTTTTGAGGAAGCGTTCTGCTGGGTTTTTGTCTCTTATGCCTCTTTTCCTCCAATGGGCTAGATTTCTAGGCTGGCCTATTGATAGCCACACCATCAAAATGTATAAGAGATTACAATGTGATGATCAAACATACTAAATAAGGAAGTTTTTGAATTTACTTTTATTAATTCATAAATTAAATTTTGTTTAATTTGTATAAAAAAATGAGTATCATCACCTGTTTGAATATGTAGAAAAATGTTGACAAATATGGATTGTAAGCATCTTTACATATATTGTCTAAATTTTAGATATTTCAGTATGATGATTGAACTCTCCTAGTAAATGACATATTTTATAAACCCCTCTTAATTTATCTTTGCATTGTTCTAGATATGTACTATGAAATTAGATTTTGACATGAGAGATTCGAAAGTTCTATTGAATCTTTTAACTTAAATATTGCACACCAAAAATCTAAATAAGAGCTCATTAGCTTAGGATTGATTCCCCTATTTGTGGACAGCATGAGTGACATTATGGACAGAATAATTCAATGCCAAGATCATAATTTGGCTGCTATGAGGAGGATGGTTGAGCAGTGGCAAGGTACGATGCTCTTCGATCGATTCTAGAGTGAGCTTGTCCCTGAATTTTTGAAAAAAATTTGTTCGATAAAGGCTAATGTTGTGTGTTTTTGGTGTCTAGTTTGGGTTTGTGGATATGAATTGTTGGCGGATTTGATTTTTCTTAATATACTGAACTTTAATATTATTTTGAAAATGGATTGGTTGGCATGCTATCATGCCAACGTGGATTATTTCAACAAGACTAGTCTATTTTGTATTTTGGGTTATGAATCTTTTGAATTTCAAGGAACAGTTGGAAGGGAGATGATAGCATTGATCTCAACTTTGTATACCAGTCATTTGATAAAAGATAAGTGTTGAACTTGTTTGGCTTATGTGACTATATTTATGAGTTATTTTATAGCCATTGAGAATATTTTGGTTGTATGTGAATTCAAGCATATTTTTTCAGATGATTTACCTGGACTACCTTTTGATCAGGAGATTGATTTGCTATTGGAGTTGTGTTAGAATTGGCACTAATTATGAGGACACCACATAAAATGGCCATGCCTAAATTAAAAGAATTGAAATAGCAATTGTAGGATTATTTGGAGAAGGATTTCAATCGGCCGAATGTTTTGCCTTTGGGTGCTCCAATTATTTTTGTGAAGAAGAAGGATAGATCGATAAGGTAATATGTAGACTATCAAAAATTGAATAATATTATGATCAAGAATAAGTATCATCTTTCGAGGATAGATAATTTGTTTGATCAATTGTAAGGAGTTCGGAAGTTTCCTAAGATCAATTTTGATTCAGGGTACCACTATTTGAGGATTAAGCGGGAAGATCTACCCAAGATAACTTTCAAGATGAGGAATGGCCATTATGAGTTTTTGGTGAAGCCTCTTGGGTTGAAAAATGCGCTAGCATCTTTTATAAATTTGATGAATAAAGTTTTTTAACTATACATAGCTCAATTTGTGGTGGGTTTATTAATAATTTTTTGATTTATTTGAGAAATTTTAGATAGCATAAGACCCATTTGAGGATTATGCTACCAATCTTGAGGGAGAGGCAATTATTTGCTAAGTTGGTAGAAGTATGAGTTTTGGTGGAAAGAAGTATCATTTTGGGGCAAATTATTTCTAAAGGCGCTATATCTATGGATCCAAAGAAAGTAGAAGTGGTAGCAAATTGGGAGTGACCGACTAATGTCACGAAGGTGGAGAGTTTCTTGGGTTTAGTTGGATATTATACGCGATTTGTTAATAATTTCTTAAGGATTGTGGTGCTATTGATGCACTTGACGTAAAAGAGAGCGATGTCTATTTGGGATGATGATTGTGAAAATAGATTCAAAGAATTGAATAAGAGATTGACATCGGCCCTAATTTGTCGATCCCTGATGGATCTAGTGGGTTTATAGTATATTGTATTGCTTCTAAGAAAGGTTTGAGATATGTGTTGATACAGTGTTCCCGGGTGATTGCCTATGAGTCATGACAGTTGAAGATTCATGAATAGAATTAATCTACCCATGATTTGGAGTTAGCGGTTATGATATTTGCCTTAAATATTTATAGACACTATTTGTATGGAGAGTAATTTATAGTTTATTAGGATTATAAGAACTTGAAGTATCTGATTCTTAGAATGAGTTGAGCATGCAACAACGTAGGTGGATGAATTTGCTTAAGGATTATGATTGTGAGATCTAATATCAGCCGAGGAAGGTGACTGCAATTGCTGATACTTTGAGTCGAAAGTCTTCAAGGTTGATGGCTCATTTGATGATCAAAGAATGATAGATATTTGATGGAATGAAAAGACACTATTCAGTTGCATTCCTAAGGGTCGTGGAGGATGTTATTTTATCACCAATTGTAGCATGTGAGTTTCAAGAAAATTAAGAAAACTCACTTGAGTGATTTGTATTTAATGGAAATTCTTGAAGATTTGAGTAATGAGTCATATGCAGATTTTAATATATGAGCATATGGGATTTTTTTCTTTTGGGAAAAGATTTGTATTCCGAATAGATTGAAATCTAAGGTTTGTATCAAAATTTTAGAAAAAATTTGCATAAGGAATTAGGTATTAAGTTGAAATCTAGTATGGCATTTAATCCACAAATAGATAGTCAATTAGAGTGGCACAACGAAAGCGTATGGACCCATAGCCCATAGGTCACAAATTTGATTTGAGATTCGATGTAGGTAATCATGTATTTTTGAAGGTATCTCTACCTTCAAAAATGAATTTTGAAATTTGGGGTGAAAGGTAAATTGAAGTCAAAATTTATTGGGCCATTTAAGGTTTTATAGCAGATCGGAGAGGTGGCCTATAGATTGGCTTTACCTTTGAGTTTGGCAAATTGTCATCATTTGTTACATGTTTCTATTTTGAAGAAGTATGTATATGATCCTTCACATGTGATCGTGTTTAAGTTATTGTGTATTGATGAGAATTTATCTTATGTTGATGTTTTGTTTCAAATTTTGGACAGAAAGGATTAAATATTGAGGAACAAGATGATCCTATTGGTTAAGTTGCTTTGAAGAAATTATTTTGTCAAGGAAGCAATTTGGAATGTGAGGAAGAAGTTCGGATTGAGTTTTGAGATACATAAACTTTGAAGATGAAATTTTTATAAGGAGGGGTTAATTGTAATACCCGATTTCTTATTTGATTTATTTTAGATATAATTGTTATTTTAGATAATTTGGATGCTTTATAATTTATTGTATCTTGTGAAAATTTAAAGAAATTCGGATTAGCCAATTAGCACCTGAGATGTGTCCGAGAGGCTTATGAGGTGCAGAATACCATGGACTAGCACGTGAGGCGTGCTTGAGGGCCGAGCTCTAGCGTCGAAAATCATAGGCTTGGTGCTTAAGGAATGCCTAAAGTGACGCTCGAGTGTTGACAAGAATATAAGCGGCTATGGGGCAATTTACAGGCATTCACACAGGAGAAGGAAGAGAGGAGAGAGGAGAGAGGAAGAGGAGGAGGAGGAAGAGGAGAGAGGAAGAAGAGAAGTGGTGATTCAGAATATTTTTTTATCAAATCTATTTAGTATAAAATTGAGACAAGTATCTCTAAGCACTATCTTTAGTCTGTTTCAATATCTGATAAGTTTTGTATATGTTTTAAAGGTTTAATATTCATACATACTAGTTTTATTTGTACCTTATTTGTTTCTCATCACACATGCATGTATTTTTACTAATCATTTGGGGATTTTATTCTGAATTTGAAAATATTTAAGGGTTTTGTTATTTTATGAAAAAATATATAAATATTTGAGATTGTATATTTTTATATTAGTAAATTTGTATAAAAATGGGAATGAATTTTGCATGAACCTTGCATTAGTACTCATATAATGTTGCTTGGGGATCGATGTTACTACCTCTGGTATTTGGTATCTAATCTGTTATCTATTCCTCTCCTGATGAAAAGAGCTCTGTTCTCGATAAAAAGATATCTGTAAATTCTTTTTCAGTTGGCAAGAAAAGGCTATGTTTGTAATTAACTCACATCATCTGTATTTTAATGAGAACTATCGTAGAAAAATTAAATAAAAAATTAATATATTTGAATATCCTAATATATGTACTAAGCTTGAGGATCATACCCAAAATCACGGATGGCAAAACATAGTGAGTGAGTTCCTTATTTATGGGAGGTAGAGTACATAGATGGCTCTACCTATGATCTAAATAGTAGATAACTCTGTTTTAAGGTTAACAAAAGTATGTGTAACACTTTCTTAAATTGATCTCTTGATCTTTGGTTCTTTAATTTTATACATGCTTTATATTTTTTCATGGAATTGTATTTGAACTTTGATTTGAGATTTGTCGGTTTATCCCTAGTTGTGATTTGATCAGTCTCTTAGCTTTGGATATGTGATTTGTCTCGAAATATGTTTTGATTTATATAATTTTGATCCGACCTTTATTTATTCGTATGTAATTTAAATTCGAACGTTATTTCATTTAATATATGTTTCATATGAATTCATATATTATTTGGATTATATGATTTGGTTCTTAATCACAATTTGTTATGAGCAGATCCCCATGGGACTATATTTGATTCAGACTATAATTTAAGTATCATACTACCCTCATTACTTTTGATATCAAGTTTTTAAATTTATATCTTTTACATATTTTGATTGAATTCATGGACCCTCCATTTGATTTCAAAAATTATTATTTATTATATAATATTAATACTTGTTGAGTTTTAAGGTCACGTTTTGCTTCTTATTCCTTCAAATTAATGGGCTTGGATACTATGCAGGAATTAGACGTGATCCAACGGCAACATTGGTCTATTTTGGTGAGTTTCACTTTGTTTTGGTTTAGATTTGTTTCAAATGTATTTAAAATATTTCAAACTGACCAGTTGTAGGCCTATGGTTATGTATTGAGATTGTTGGATTTTGTATATTGAGTTTTGATTGTTATGGTTGATTGTCACCTCCCTTACGATATTTATAGAGTAAGTCGTATGTATGATATTGTTTGGATGATTTTTCAATGATATTTTATGGAGTAGTTTTGTCTATTGTTTTTATTGGATGATAAGATTTTATGGTCTATTTGTTTTGTTATACCCCAGTTTGGGATTTGATGATCATTGTGGTATTAATTTTAAAATTTTAATATTTATAAACTATAATTATTTAGACCTGTTTTAGTCCAAATTCATAACAGTTGTGGTATCAGAAAAGAGTTGTAAGAAGAGGTGTCTTTGGTCAATTTTAGAAAAACATGTGATTAAATCTATTGTATGATAGGTGATTTCTATACAGAACAATAGAAATTCTGGATGTAGAGGTTCTAGCTCAAATCGGGAGGACGACTATTTAGCTATAATGGGACGGTGGCATTACCATCCGACAATAATAGAAATTAAAATGTTAAAATATAATATGCAAAAATTTTAAATTATTGTAGCATCGGTGTTTCGACCATCAAGGATTCAAAAAATAAAAGTGTAAGAAATAGAATGCAAGAAATTAAAACATAGAATTACAAAGTTGTATGAGTATTGTTGGCTCAAATATCCATAGCTCATTAAATGAAGTGTCGAAAAGATAAACTAAGAGGAAAAAGAAATTTGAAAATAGAAATTGAGAGTTGTTGTAGAACTTGAAGGATAAGTCGTAACATGTTAATTCTCATAGCACGACGTAATATAAAGTTACAATGCTTGGGTATGAATTTAAAACTAAACTGGCATGCAAAAGTAGGAATAAAACATTTTAGAAACTAATTGTGTCTTGCAAATTTTAAAATAAAATTGATGTTAAATTAAAATTTAAAGGTAGGGAATAAATATAACCAAATAATAGCCCGCTATATTGAAACACAAAATGTTTATAACAGAAATGAATACACTAAACACCCACCTAAATGTTAGGAAAATGAGCAGGTTCGACAACAAGGGCAGTAAAGAAAGGGATGCACAAATGCACACACAATCGAAGAATGTGAAAGAGAGAGCAACAACAAATAAAATTTTACGTGGAAAGTTCTCTTCTAAAATAAGAAAAAAAAATCATTGGATATTTAATCTATAAATAAATTTTACTATATAAAAATGATTAAAGAAATTCCTAGTTACAAAAGCTATTCGAAGAGCTGAGAACAAAACAAAAACAAGAATACAATTCTCTCTTATGTTTTTCTTTTCTCACTACTCTCTTCTTCACACTTAAACTTCCTTAAAACTTGCAAACATTATTCCATACACACACGTATACATATATACACAAGCTAGCTAACCACCTACACATCTAGTTGCAATCATCAAGTCAGGTAGGTCGCGTTCACGAGAGGATCTGCCACTGACTCTGCAAGACACCTTTGTATGCATGCACAAAAACCTTCCATCTTCCCTGAGATGTCGCTTTCCTGCCATTTTGCAATTGACACAATCAGCTACCAACTCTGATAGGTTAACTCACTGCTTTTGCAGAATAACCTTTTCAGACATCCCGTCATTCTTTTTTCAACCGGTCAACATCCGGTTGACCGACATCCTATTGATCGGATTCTTCTCTCAGCCAGTCAACATCCTGTTGACTGGATTTTTGCTTGCCCGATTGGTTAATTTTCACTATGGCTTTTTCCAAGCATGAATTTTTCTACTCCGATATTTTCACTCCGTCACTTTCCCACACTGTAGTGATCCCAATAAATGTTTCCTTACAACTGTGTGGAAACCAAATCAGTCAGACTAGTTATTTCACAATAAGCTTCAAGTTTTCCCTTTGGCAGTACTTTGATCAACATATCTATCCCATTTTTTAAATTTAGACCTTTTTCAATGATAGCAGTCCTTCATCAATAACATCTCTCACCCAATGGTATTAAATATCAATATATTTTAATTTTGATTGGAATGAGGAGTTCTTACACAGATGTATAAAATTTTGACTGACACAGCACCACATACCTCTCTTGCTTGAGGCCCAATTCTTGGATGAACTTTTTTATTTACAACATCTCATTACTTCAGTGACTGCAACGAATTTTGCCTTTATGGTGGAGAGACAACAAACATTTATAGCTTAGATTGTTAGGAGACTGCCCTCCGGCAAACTTAACTAAATATCCCAAAGTGGACTTTCGAGAGTTAACATCTCCAGTCATATTTGCATCTGTGTAACCAATCAACTGGAGCTTCTCACTTCCAAAATGCAGACACATTTTTGAAATCCCCCGAAAATATCTCAAAATTCACTTTATAGTTAACCAGTGCTCTTTTTTTAAATTTGAAAGAAACCTGCTAACAGTGCCGACCGCTTGTGTAATGTCTGGCCTAATGCACACCATAACCTACATTAAACTCCCTACTGCTAAAAAGTAGGGCATGCTTCTCATGGCAGCCTTCTCAATTTCTACGGTCGGACATTGCCTATAGCTTAGCCTGAAGTGGTTGGCCAGTGGGGCGCTCACTCGCTTGGACTTCTCCATCTTAAATCGTTGAAGTATTTGCTCAATATATCTCTCTTGTGACAATCAGAGTTTCTTATTCTTACGGTCGTAAAATATTCTGATACCCAAAATTTATTTCGTCGGCCCTAAGTCCTTCATGGAAAATGATTGCGCAAGCTGCTACTTCAACTCTTTGATCCGTACACTATTACGTCTAACGATCAACATATCATCCACATAGAGGAAAAGGATGATGAAATCATCTTTCTAAAATCTTTGAAAAATACACAATGGTCAAAATCAGTTTTTCGGTAGCCTTGATCCACCATAACGAACTCAAACTTCTTATTCCATTGTCATAGAGCTTGTTTCAGCCCATATAAGCTTTTCTTCAGTCTACATATCATCCACATAGAGGAGAAGGATGATGAAATCATCTTTCTAAAATCTTTGAAAAATACACAATGGTCAAAATCAATTTTTCGGTAGCCTTGATCCACTATAACGAACTCAAACTTCTTATTCCATTGTCGTAGAGCTTGTTTCAGCCCATATAAGCTTTTCTTCAGTCTACATGCCAGTCCTTCCCTCCTCTTGACGTGAAATCCCTCCGATTGCTCTATATAAATTTTCTCCTCAAGGTTACTGTGGAGGAATGCTGTCTGGATATCTAGTTGCTTCACCTCCAAATTTAAGACAGCAACAAAACCAAGCACCACACGTATGGAGGATATTTTTACAATTGGGATAAAGATTTCATCAAAGTCAACCCCTTTTCGTTGATTGAAGCCTTTCACCACCAGCCTTATTTTGTACCTCGGTTGAAAGGTATTTTCACCGGTCTTCAACCTGAAGACTCATTTATTCTTTATGGCTCTCTTTTCTTTTGACAGTTCAGCCAATTCGAATGTATGGTTCTCATACAATGAACCCATCTCATCCTTCATGGATTCCTCAAAGCCTTCAGGTTTACCTACATCAATGAGTAACACATACTCACTGGCAGACAAATAGACTGATGATTGTTGGTCTCTTGAGGAACGTCAAACAGTAACTTTCTCAGCCAACTGAGAAGTGACATTATCCTCCTCATTATCTTGCTCGGCCACTTCTAGGACATTGTCCTCACTATGTGTCGTCGAACAATATCAACACCAATGTGGTCTGTTCGACCGGTACCAAATAATATCTTCTTCTCATTGCCAGTATTCTCAATGGTATTTTCTTCAATAAAGAACACATCCCTTGACTGGACAAACTTCTTTTTAACTAGATCATAAAACCTGAACCCCAGTTCATCTTTTCCGTAGCCTAGAAAGACACATTGCGTCGTCTTTGGCTCCAATTTAATTCTCTCATCTCTTGGAATGTATACAAAGGTCTTACAACAAAATACCCGAAGATGGTTGTAGGATGGAAGCTTTCCAGACCACACATTCTTCAATACTTCTCCATTTAATAGCCTTCTGGGCGACCTATTGATGACATAGGCCATCGTCTTTAAAGCTTCTGCCCAGAAGGATCTAGAGATCCTTGCTTCAAAGAGTAGACACCTGACATTTTCCAATAACATGTGGTTTATCCTTTCTGCCATTGCATTCAGTTATGGTGTTGTTGACAGCGTCT
>JAOVVI020001243.1:13634-25347 GCA_028571085.2 Nepenthes alata | reverse complement strand
GTAGTATCGCTCTTGTTCTCGGACGCCTGGTAAAGTACTTGTCCTTTACTGGCTTACTTTGACGTTTGGCAGAGTCCACGGCCTATCAATCTCTCATTTGTTCTCGGCCGTCAACTGTAACGTTGCCTTGCTGGGAGGGTCCTTAGTCATCGTACCTAGATATGAAGTAAATATTTTAAGATAATATATTGTATATTAAAATATTTGTGAAATTGTTCATTTTGCCTCATATGTGATATTCCATACAAGTATTTTGGTCTGAATTATATTTTATCTTAATATGAGTTTGTAATTTTTTCTAAGGTGAAAAGCTTTAATTTGTACTTTTTTATCGAATTTTTTTTTATAATTATTATAGAATCCACATTTTGATATTTTTATTGATAACAATTGTAAGAGTTTGAACATAGATAATATATTTGGACATTCTAATATATTAAATACACTTGAGAGTTGTATTTTTTTCCACTGATAATAGAAATGGTATTTGATATTATCTGTAGGATGTATTTGTAGATCGTCCTATATACAGATTTAAATAATAGTAATTTAATTTAAGATTATTGAGAGTATGTATAAACATAAAATAAATTGGCTAATATGATCTTTCAATTTTATTTTATTTTTATAAATTATACGATAATATCTTATATGAAATCTGAATGACCAAATTGAAAATCAATGTTCAATGTTCAATATTTCATAAAAATTAAACTTATGTCAATGTAACTTAATAAATTTAGAATAATATTTATAAAGTAAAGTTAAAACATATATTTATTATCTTAATAGTAGAGTATTATATTTAGTATAAAATTTATACTTTAAAATTAAAATTAAAAAATATATTTTAACTCCATCGGTTATAGATATTTTTCAAATTTTATTAAGTTAGATAAATATAAGTTTAATTTATATAAATAAAAATATAAAAATTTATAAAAAGGTTATAAATAAAGTATTTTATATTAATGTTATAAATTATACATTATGTGTCACAAATAATTTAATAATTCAATTATATGGCCAAGATTAATGTTACATGCACATCAAATTATCTAATTTTTATCAAATTGAGTTTATATTCATCAAATTAAACAAATTTAGAATTATATTCATCAACGAAAATGCATACAAAATGTATTTTTAACTTAATTTTAATAATTAGAATTAACATAAAAATTTAAGATAAAAAGTAGATTTTTATTTTATTTGATCTATTGTAAAATATTATTCAAACTGTTTTTATGTATGTGTATATATGAGTGAGTTTTGTAAAAGAAAGAAAAATTAATATTTATGGTTTATTTATTCAATATAAATTATTTTAATTGATTTATAATTTTGAAAAATAATAATAAAATTACCGTCGCCTATTCAAATTTGGGGATGTGAAGCTCCATTTACACCTCTGCTGTCTGGGCGGCTTCTGTCTGAGCGGCGGAAGGCAGAGAAGCCGCATCCCCAGCCCCTAGCAAAGGGGGAAGAGAGAGAGACAGAGAGGGAGAGAGATGGAGCAACATGAACTGCAAGGGCAGGAGCACGAAGTGTATGGCGTAGATATTCCTGTTGAGGGAGAGATGGAAGACCCCAAGTCGAAGGTCTCACTTTATCCCTTACCTCCTTTGCTGTATTGCCCTGGTTTTCTTTCATGTGCCCTTAATTCGTATCGATTTTTCTATAATCGAGTAGGATCTCGAGAATATGAAGCGGAGAATTGAGGAGATTGAAGATGAAGCAGGTGCTCTTCGCGAAATGCAGGCAAAAGTCGAGCAGGAAATGGGTATTATTCAAGGTTTTCTCCCTCTTAATATGATATCTTTCATATTTTACAGTTTATGAATTATTCTTGGCGCAAATTGATTAGACTACGTCTAGTGTTGTTAGGAAATGAACTGCTGTTCACAGACACAGTAGTCAATGTTCTTACCCGTTAAACACTTGAGGCATTGGTAGACCTGCAAAGAGTAGAGAAAAGGTAATGTGGATGGAGAATTTCGCCTTTATTTTTCCAAAGTTCATTAGGGAGATGAAGAAAAAATATATGTTTCCCGAAGAATGTATTGCGGACTCCTCCAAGAAGGTCCTATATGGGTATTAAGATTTTGCTTATAACAAACATTTTGTACATTCGCTGGACTAATCTTCAGTTTGCCAGCCACCGAGTTCTATAACATTTGATGAATCGACTTATATGGGGATCAATTATCCAATCTTGAAGCTCACATGTTAAGACTATGATGGCATTTTGCATTTTAATGCAACCTAGTGACAAAACTAATCTTTGTTAGGTTACTTTCAGATTTTAGATAAGATTAATTATGGAGGATTTGGATTTACTTGCAGATTCTAGTCAAAATAATATGTAGGATTTGTATCCACGGCTCCCCGCCGCGGAAAAAAAAAAAACCTCATCATGGGGATTAGTAGAAGGAAATATTGTGAAGAGATGCTCTAACAGCCCATTTCACATACAACTGAAGCTAAAGTATGTACTTTAGTGTGTACTCTTTTGAGAAGGAATTTTGAGTTATTTCTAGCTCACGTAGGTAGCAAGATCTTGTAATAAGACCAACAAACTTTCTTGGAGACTTAATGTTATGGTTAATGTAATGCTCAATATTTTTTTATTTATGATCTATGATGTCATCAATATATATATTTATTGTGTTAATTTGGAAATAAGTGTATAATAAAAAGTTTGAGAAAAAATCGGATTACTTGGAATCAGTCTCTGCGTCTGACTAGCTCTGCGCCTGACTAGCTCTTGTTCCATGCTTGTGCCTATTTGTGGTAGTAGAATGTGTTTGGTGCATGCCTATGGAGCACTCATGCATGGTTTGGGCAATGTAGTGGCGCTTGAGGTACATTTGTATTGGTGCTTATGGGCAGAATATGTAGCAGCTAAGTTGCGCCTGATGTAGCCTTCGTGCGTGTCTGAGATTTCGGAGTGGTGCCTAATGCGTACCTATTTGGCGCTCGTGCGCTAATTGTATTATTCAAGGCCTAGCATGCATTGTTTTGGTCATTTTGTGTGAAAAAAAGGAGAGAGAAGAGAGAGAAAAGAGAAAAGAAGAAGAGAGAAAGAGGAGGAAGGAGATTTCGCAGCTTGTTAGAGTTAGATTCGTTAGATCAGAGATTTAAGGTAAATATTACAAGCCTATTTTTTGGTCTATTTTTTAATCCTTCGATTTTTGCTTGTATTTCTTATTTCATTGTATGTGTGTCACCCTTTATTCCCTATTTTAATAATGTTGTATACATGTAATTTTCCCCGAACCTTTTGAAGTTTTGCCGGGCTTTGTCAAAGGTTTGAGAGTTTTGTTAGTTTTTCACTGAATAAGTGATATTTTGAAATATTATGTTTGCATATGTAAATATTTGTGAAGAGAAGTCATAAAACTTGTTCATTTGGCATTGCATGTTGATATCCATATAAGTGTTTTGAATAGGATTCTATATTGATTTTTGATTTGATATTTATACTTTTTCCTAGGGTGAATAGTTTTGATATTTGTACCATCGCATAGAATAAAAATTTTTGGATATTTGTTGTAGAATCTATTATTTGGTATTTTTATTAAGAATTTTTATAAAAAATTATACGAAAATAATATATTTGAATATTCTAATATATCAGATATATTTGAGGACTGCACTTATTATCCATAGGCAATAAAAGAAAGTGGCGTTTGATACCGTCTATAGAAAGTAATTTGTAGACGCCATGTCTACGGGTTTAAATAATAGTATTTTGGTTTAAGATTATCGAAAGTTTATGTAACCATTATTCAAAGTTTGGCTTTTTGATACTTGGTTTTCAGATTTTAACATGATTTGGATTTTCAGGATTTTTCTAGTATCGCATTTGATATTTTGAAATGTTTGGCATTGAGATTTGCAGATTTGGATACAATATTTAAAATCATTGGATTTTAGACATTTGAGCTTTTGGAAAAACAAATTATTTGGATTTGGATGATTTCGGACAATTTGGATTATTTGATACTCATATAGATGTTACGAATTTTGGCATGCGATATCATAATTTGGACATTTGACATATTGGAACAGTTGATATATATTGGATTTCACATGTGGCTTACTGTTTTTCACTCTTCTATCTATTTTATTGATATGTATTTGTTATGATAAATGTGTATACTTGTTGAGTTTTAGGCTCACGCTTTGCAAATATTTTCTAACATTTCAAATTAGTAGGCTATGGATATTTGTAGAATTTGGACGGAGGAGGCTTAAAGATTTGGTTAAGTTTTATTTGTGTTTGGATTTATATTTTAATAATTTGTTTGGGACTCATGTTTGAGATTATTGTACATTTTGGTTATTGTAGTTTGTGTAATTTGGGCTACTTGATAGTAGATGGATTTTTAGTATAGTTTATATTGTAATAGTTTAGATATTTGTTAAATACTTTCCCTTGCAATTGCTTTTTGGGTTTGAGTGGGTTTATTTATTATTTTGTTAGAGGTCGGCTGGCGTTTGATATTTGGTCAGATGCTATATTTGCTTTGATTTGTGGATTTTATGCTATTATGGTTTTTGGGTATGGTCTGTCTGACCTGGCTTTGGGATCATTTTAATTTTAATTATTTATAGATTATTATTAAGTTTCTTAATAATTATTTAATACCTGGTCATGTTGGGGTTGTGACAATCAAGAATTACAACTGATGAGCATTGATACATTAGTTATGATTGTTAATCATGATCAATTAATGGCTTTTTTTGTACATAGGGGAAAAACTAATAGGCTATTTTTATTGTGATGTATGAAGATTCCAGCAATGGTAGTGCTACTTTAACTCAGGCTGAAAAGGAGGAGGTGGATTCCCGGTCGATATATGTTGGTAATGTGAGGTTTTATCCATCTCTTGTGTACTTGATTTCAATCTTTATACTTCTTGCTATAACATGAGTTATGTCACTATTTGAAATTTACAACCTTTCTTCACCTTATTATTTCATGTGCATGCCGGGATTAGTGGGATATATTCAGGAAATGGTTCTCTAAAGAAGGAAATTATAGTAAAAGTGATCTACATAAAAAAATTTTAAATGGTTGAAATATGTTACGATTATTGTAAAGAAAAGTTGAGGATGCCCTATATTTGTCTTGTGGCTTTTTGGGCTGGGGGTGTATGGGGAGGATATATGTGTGGTCATATGTGCTTTCATTCTGCTCCATGGTGACTCCTCTCCTACCAACGTAGGATGGGATGATGGATGATCAACTTAAGATGGCATGAATGGATGACTCTTGATACTCTCTGCTTTTGACCAGAAGTGTCGCTAGCTCTACTGAATTGGAACCATGTGAATGAGCTGATGTTACTCTAAAGCTCCGTGTTTTGTTTTGAGACTAGTTTTGAGCACATCAAAACCGTTCTTATGTGAATGGCTGTTTGTTGTCTTTTCACAAAGCTAACACGTAGGCCTTGTTTGGACTTGGTTTCTGCTTATTTGTGTAAAAAAAATGAACTCTGCTTTGTCACCTATTAAGAGAATAGGTCCCGTTCTCAACGGCCTGCTGGTTGGTTAGCAAGCAGTTGGAAATGGATGTCCCAATTGTATTTTAGATGGAGTCATCAAAAGGGCCAAGAATCTAACCTGTTAAAGCAAACTGTCCCTTTGTTGTCCGTTTTGTTTATTGACAGTGAACTCAACCCTAAAAGACGAAGTCAAATGACTGAGTGATGAATTTAGTTGGTGGAAGTTTATGCAGTTACTGAAAATGAGGTAAAACATCAAATTGGCATATCACATATAAAATGGAGTTATACCTGCTTGCCACCTTTAATTGGAATTTTGATAGTGGTGCGATGCAGCAAGACAAACTTACGAAATAGTGGTGAGATCATTTTCCATAAGCTAATTTAAATTGCAGGTTGAGATCTTTTGTGTTCAATTTTTCTGTAGTCTAATTGGATATTCCCTTCATGTTGACCTGCTGCCCATGGTTAACTGTAACATAAAGGAAATCCAACTTGTACAGTTGCATATTCCAACTTGTGTGACAAGGATACCCTACTGTTCTGCAATTATTTTGCTGGGTTTATTGCATCTAATCATCTCCATGTTCTAGTGTTCTTCACATAATCTCTACATCCAAAATTTTTTTTCACTTAATCACTTATAACTGATTGCATATTTCAATTTACTACCTATGCCCTATTGTTGTCACATTTTCTGATTGAAGGGAAGCCAATTTTCTTACATGTTTGTCAAACAATTGTGGATAAACTTTTGGCACTACGGTAAAGTTGCTCTGTTGTGATGTAAAGATCTCGGTTTTGATCACAAAAATAGGCTTCTTGCAAATTAGTAGTAAGATTGCTTATATCCGACCCTCCATAGATCTCACCGTGTGGGAGCCTCGAACACTAGTAATGTGTAAAGAACCTTGTGTAAGTGTGGTTGGCATTTGAATGGTTTTCTGTCAACAGAATTTTTTTTCCAAGTATTTTTCAAGACTTTGCAGTCCATGAACTATGTTGATTTTGTTTTAGGCAATGAACAATCCCCCCCTGGCCGAAGAAACAAGATTGTTCTTGTCATCCCACAAACAATATGTTGAAATTTAGCAAAAAAGTTGTAAAGGAAATAGGCCGATGGTGATTAATTTAAAGGATATACAAATTATAAGTGTTTAAGTGAAAGAAAAAAAATAGAATTGGTAATTATGTGAAAAGCACTTAAAATGAAAGTGGTCGTGTGTAAAAAAACCCTATGTCAGTGTGTTTGGCCTTTGAATGCTTTTCCCCCAATTAGAATATACATTATTGTTTAGTTTTTCATCAAGACTTTGCAGCCCATGAACTATGTTGATTTTTCACGTTCAGGTGGACTATGCATGTACACCTGAAGAGGTCCAGGCACACTTCCAATCCTGTGGAACCGTGAACAGAGTCACAATATTGACAGACAAGTATGGTCAGCCTAAGGGGTTTGCTTATGTAGAGTTTCTGGAAATTGAAGCTGTTCAAAATGCTCTGCTGTTAAATGAATCGCAACTGCATGATCGTCAGTTGAAGGTCTGACATTTTTATTCAGCAAAAGTGGTCTATTCTTAATTTTCTCATTTGACTATAGCAGTTCTTTAATTATGTTCAGGTATCTGCTAAAAGGACAAATATTCCTGGGATGAAACAGTATAGGGGAAGACGGCCTAACCCATATGGTGGATTCCGCCCACGGAGGCCATTCATTCCGGGTGCCCCTGCTTATCCGCCATATGGTTATGGGTAAGCTTCATATTATGTCCTCAATTTCCTCTAATATGATTATCACCTTACTAACTAACATCAAAACAAATTTATGGGAGGATTCATCTGAGGTTTATACATGAACTAATTGGAGGGTTATGATATTACATTTATAATTTATTCTTGTCATCTCACTCAATGTACTTGTACTTGGTTAGCGATGAATTTGGTTTTATCTAAGTGGTTTGACCATAGATGTAAATATTGGCCGATATGTATTGGTATAAGAGCTTTTAGATACTGATATTTGCCAATACTACAATAATTTTGTGATATATTTGCGTATCAATAATATATCAAGCTGGCATGGCTTTACTAACTTACGATTATTAGAAAATTTTCTTTCTAATATTTTTAATGCCAATATATATTGTCTGATATGTCTAATACTGATATGATCGTAACTAATACCAATACCGATACCATTACCGATACTGTCATCCATGGGTTTGACCTTTCTAGTACCCTGCATATAACTGCAGCTTCGTGGACATGTTTGCCCTAAAAGCCTGTGATGGTTTGTAAATTCTGGTCTGTGGTGGAAGACAGATTTTACGCTGCTGTGCCTAGAACTGTTCACCTTTGGCGTCAAACTCAAACATAATTGCTATGTGTAGAATACTCCAGTTTTTGAAATACCATTCCACTTCTTTCAAATGCAATCTATATTATAAATTCTATGCCGTTAGTCTTTAATGGGCTTTGAATTTGTGCTGTTTCGTCTCTTTTTTATAGCAACTGTTTTGTCTATTTTATGGTGGTGTGTGTACATGCGAATTGGATTATATGCTGACACTATCTTTTGGCATTGGTTTTTTGGCTTCAGTTATCCCAGCTTGATGCACTTTAGAATTCTCTTTTGGTTTGGCTCATAATGTCTTCTGCAGAACTCTTGAAGCATAGAATTTTATATTCTATTTCTTCAAAGACGTTATATTTTCTTAGATTTTAGGAAAAGTATGCTGAATGATAGGAAATGTGATGTAGAGAACAAGAGAAGACATTGGGGGCAAACATAGATGAGGTTATTGGCCGATATTTATATATATAGGGCTCCCTAATACTTATATTTTCTGTTATAATAATATGATATGTTGTTATATTCCAATATATCACCAATACGGCTTATATATCTGCCGCTGCCAGTATTAATTTGCTAGCTTTAATTTTTAGAATTTTTTTTCTTTTGATATATCTGATATATATTGTCCGATATTTATATGGCTGCTGTGAATACTTATACCAATATTTCTATCCACGGGGGAAGAGAGGAAAATAGAGAAAATCAGAGGCAGAGTGAAAAGATCTGATGAGAAATCAGAGGAAATTTGGCGTGAGGAAAACATTTGAAGAGAATCATCAGAAAAGATAATCTGCCAGATACCCTTGTATATCTGATCATAGCTGCTGTCAATAGGTCCTAGAAACTAGTATTTTGCTACATGGAAGAAGCCACTAATATTTCAACCAACTTGCTTGCGTCATGATAACGATGGGTATCATGACTCTAATAGACTTCATAATGAAGGCAACTGTTACAATCCTTATAAGTAATCAGAATTAGGCTTTTCATGAGTATGGATAGCTGAGTAGGTGTGTCTTCTACTGACGAGTAATCATAACTAGGAGTATATAATTTGTGGCAATTGTAATATTGATGTGGCTTGAAAAAAAAATCAATTACAAAAGAGAATAGATGAAAATATCGGTATCGATCTTGGTTGTATCATATCAGACAAGTCCGATAATATGTATTAGTATTGGATATATCAAAACATTTTTTTTAAAAATCATACGCTGACAATGCCATGTCAGCCAATATTCAAAATATTAGCCGATATATCACAACATATTGTCGATATAGTAATATATCACGATGTTGTTGTGATATCGAGAGATATTGGTATCGGGAGGCCTAATACTGATACATAACGGCCGATATTTACATCAATGCGAAAGAGATGATGCTATATGAATGGGAACAAGAAGTGATCTAATGGAATTAGGAATTCACAACGGTGCCATAGTTGGGCATGGACATCCTTGTCTTCTCTATTTTTTTCACCATAATTATAATTATAATTTGCGGTGCCACAAGCATTTAGAACAACTTTAGAGGTGGTGTGCCATTGTGGCTGTATCATAACGGTCACATTTCTTCAAGTATTGATAAATATCGGCCAAAATAATATGCTGCGTTGTGGCTGTTTCCTCAACTTTTTCCTGGATTAGATTTATTTCCTCCTTAATGGAACTATTTTATTCCAATGTAGAACTAAAGTAGAGGCATATGATTCTTGATTGCTTTTTCAAATTGAAAATTAAAATCCTGAGTCATTGGCAATGATGTCATGCAGATGGCATTAGGCCATTGATCTCCAGTGAGCCTGTCACGAATCCAGACCAAAGCATGTCTAATATAATAATCAACAAATCCCAAAATAATATAAATAAATCCCAACCCGGGTGTGACAAATTTGACAATCCATAAAATTTTAAAACATCCGAATAATAATAAGAAACAAACTCAAACTCTTCATAGGATCTCATTGGATAACCGTCCGAATAGTATACCTAATGACTTGCTCCCAAAGTTGTATGGGAGGAATAAACTCTATATTTATATACACATCTATTACACATACTAATCCAACTGTTCATACATAATTAAAAATCTTACGTGCATTCGCTGCGTTCTTTTATACAATAACACAAACCCATCTCAAAATGAAACTATAACTCACCAACAGATGAAGCTGCGATTAGATCTTGTCCGAACTTTTGCACAGTATCCAAGCCTTCTATTTTGAAGGGATAAGAACAGAAATCGCGAGCCTAAAGTTTAACAAGTATTATATCATATACATAATAGACAACAAAATCCGAAATCAGAGGGAGGGTCTGTAAATACAATAAAAAACAGGTAAAATACACAAATCCGGAAACCCAATAATAAAAGTCATGCGGGTAGTCTCATACTCAAAACATAGGCCAAATTGAAACGTAGTTCCATCAGGGCGTACTCACAACAAATCATGATCTAGAGTTAAATTATGTAATCTGAATCATATCATATCCATACGAAACATATAACTAAAGGAATCAAAGTTCGGATCCAAATCTCATACAAAGGCCAGAACAAAAATCATATAAATCGAAACATGTTTCGGAGCAAATTATATATCCAAATGTATGAGACTAATCCAAATCCAATCCGTTGGCAAACCTATAATTATTAAATTGAGTCCAAATACAAATCCATGCAAAATATATAAAGCATGTGCTAAATCGGAGAACCAAAGAGTCTGAGACTAACTTGAGGAAGAGCTACACACACTTTCGATAACCTTGAGTCAGAGTCATCTACTATTTAGACCTATAGGTAGGGTCATCAATGTACTCAATCTTTCATAGATAAGGAACTTGCTCACTATATTTTGCCACTCGCGGTTTTGAGTGGAATCCTCAAATTTAGTACATATATTAGAATGTCCGAATATATTAGTTTTCTACTCAATTCATTTACGATGGTTTTCATTAAAACACAAACAGGGTGAGTCATCTACAAACAAAGCCTTTTTCTGCCGGCGGAAAGGGGAGTCACATAATTTCTCTGTCAGGAACACAGTCTTTTTGTCAGTAGAAACGTCACAAATCACATATCCAAATCTGAATCATGTCACAAAGTAGCGACTTTAATCCCTAGGCAGTGTACATGAATACTAATGCACGGTTTATGAAGGTTTTCATGATTTTTTCCAAGTAAACATACTGATACATAAAATATGTTATCTCAAGTATTTACCCATTTTTTGTAAAATACACAAAACCTTCAAATATTTACAAAACCCGAACAAAATCCCAAATCGACTGGTAAATAAGGCATGCATGTTCACTGGAAATAAATAGGGTAAATAAAAATAATATACATGTACATAAAACCTCCAAATCATACATAAAGCTTATCAGATACTGAAAAAGACCAAAGATAGGGCTTATAGATATTTTCCTTGACCTTATACCTAGAAAATCTAATAAAAGGATGTGTCGATCTACCTCTTCTCTTATCTCTCCTCTGCCTTCTCCTCTCTCTCTCCTCTCTTCTTCTTTTGCCGCGCAGAATGCCCACTGTGCATGCTACTCCCCTTAAATAGCCATGTTGGCGCTCGAGTGTCAGCTCAGGTGTGTTTCAAGCGCCAGTCCATGGCATTCGGTGCGCGAGCGTGGTGTTGGGTGTGCTTCAGGCGCAAGCCCACTCTCTCAAAGCCTGATGGTACCACTCATTTTGCGTCATCTAAAGACCATAATTGCTGGGTTGGTTAACGGCAGGATAACCCTAGTCCTAGACTTCATATAGTTGATGTTGTTTGATGAATTCTTCAATGGCATTTATTCGGTTGTCAGACAGTGAGTCCAGCAGACTGGTT
>JAOVVI020001243.1:0-13534 GCA_028571085.2 Nepenthes alata | reverse complement strand
CATATAGTTGATGTTGTTTGATGAATTCTTCAATGGCATTTATTCGGTTGTCAGACAGTGAGTCCAGCAGACTGGTTCTCTGTTATGACCAATTATTGTATGGAGGATTCTAGGACTTCTTGTGTTGGCAAATTCTTGACGAAGTACTAGTATTTTGGGTTCTATTTTTAGATCTTAAGTGTCACTATGGTTTGGTGCTTAATGTGTGCTTAAAAATCATTTCAACAAGATTTTGGCTTGGCACTTTACTGGGCTTGAGCTGGTTACTGTAGTTGAATCCGATGGGGTTTGAGCAGATTTATGTATATGAGTGTGATGGCTGCACAATGATCACTGCCTACGTTTTTAAATTTGCTTTGACTGGCTATTTACTACATATAAAGGGGCTCAACTTTTGAAAATGGTGGGGGTAGACCAATGGTACATTTTCTCTGATTTAGAGAGAGCCTTGTGGATGGCGTAGATTTTAAGGATTGTTGGGTGCACTAATTTTTGAAGGGTCTCAATCCTTTGAGTGACCATAATATATTTCCATGATGGCCTTCACCTGAAGATTATGAAAAATTCTCAATCACAACCTTTAATTACTTTTCTTAACCTGCAATTAGACAGAGTTCTGACGTGGGACTTGTACGTAGAATTGAGGTGTTTATTGGAAGAGTCCATTTGGAATTCCTTAAATCACTGAAAGAAGATCCTAAAAGTACAAAAGGGGTCTTGATCTGTGTTTTGGAGTACTAATCCAAAGAGTCGATTCTTCTATAGAGGTTACCTGTCAGGGGGAGTAGGTTTGGGGGTTTTGTTCATCTCTACCATTGAGGTAGTGATTTTGACTTAGTGTGCCTTTACATCTCTAAAAGATGTTGCACCATCTATATCTTCACAAGCTGTTTAATTATTTTATTGTGGTTGTGGTTATTTTACTCTAGTCATTTGTTTTAAAAGTTAGTCTAAATCTCCCTCCTCTTCCAGAGGATGATTTCTCCATGATTGAACTGTGACTATAAAATTTCTCTTAGATCAGCTGCTACAGTGATCTACAGTAGAGTGCCCATATTGATCTCTTTACTCTTCGGCTTTTTGAAGAATGATGGCTTCTGCTGACTTGCTTCTTGTCCCTATGATGTTAAGCTATTCAGTCTTCTTTGGTTGGAGCATATGAGTTCAAATTGAGCCTTAGGAAGAGTGTTTTGTGGCATGCTTGTTCTTAGGACAGGATGAAACTTTTGTTACCTTTGTTCAATGCTTGTCTTGCTGCTGTTTTGTGTGCAAACTAGGTACTTCAACTTAAATTAAATAACTGCACAGCAACTTTCCCCTAAACTATGTCATTGTAGTCCATAAAGAATAGGCTTTTCAAATGCTGAAATCTTAATTTTGTGAAGTGTCTGCAAATATTTCTTGTGTTGGATGAGTCGATTTCTTGATTATTTAAGCACTAATTTGCAATTTGCAAAATATGCATGAACTTCTTATGTATCTAACACAATTGTCGAATTTTCCTGCCCATCCCATAGGATACTGCTTACAATACATTAGATTTCGAGCCCCAATGTGAACCCTTTACAAATACTATATGGGACAACGTTTAGGATTGTCTAATAACACACCATAGTACACCACAAATTTTATCATAAAAGAAATGCCTGTTTTTCTCATTGCCCATTCAACTGATTGGGGTGATGGGTGAATTTGCATCTTATTTTCTTATTTTTACTTCCCAGTGAAGTATAGAAGGTAATTATAAGAATAAATTGTAGGCTAAAGAACTATTAGCCAGTCATAGAAAAGAGGAAATAAAACTAACTGCATCTGAAACTAATACCCTTAGTATAAGTTACAAAGAGACTTAGTTTCCTGTTAACATTGCCAAAATCCTGCTATTTCTTTCTTTCTGACATTATTAAACTGTTTTAAGTCTAAGCATGTCCAGTCTTTTCCCTTAATTATCATAGACCTGAATGGTAAAAAAAGCCCCATGCATTTGCCTGTTGAATGATAGCCTTTTCCCTGTTCTTAGCTCCCACATCATCTTCCAAGCTCAAGATGCAGTACTAATGGTTTGCAAACTCCAAAAGCTATTTGGGTCAAATTATTACTTCTATGGATTCCTTTAGTTAGATTTTGTTGGTGTACTCTGTGTATAGTAAGAGGGAGGCGTTCAGTTGCTTTAGGGAGTTTCCAAAAATGATTATCATTTACTTGTATGTCAGCTTTGAAGTTCTTTAATGGTGGACAATATTTGGGGAATGAATTTCAAGACTACCTACTGGATCATGTCTATTATACAAGTAGATGACCCCAACTTAAGTCATGCTACAAAAGGGAAGAATTGTCACCTCAGTGAAGTTGCCAATTTGAGTATGTTCACTGTAAATGTGATATAAAGTCGGTTGAGAATATCAGTATCGATATCAATTGAGGCTATATTAGACATATCAAATAATATATATCGGTCTTAGAGATATCAATTTTTTTTTTTAATTCGTAAGTTGTCAAGACAATATCGATCGATTTATCGACTAAATTTTGAGTATATCGATCGTTATATTGAGATATATCGTCGATATGCCAATATATCCTAAGGCCCTCGGTGTGAATTGTGCAACTGTAGTCGACCATTGATCAACCTTATAGTTAGTGTCCTCATGTGCATTGCATTTGGTGCTAACCAACATAAAAGGATTACATGCATCACCACCTATCTACTAGGAAGGTAGTTGTTACTATTGAAATCTACTTCATGAATTAAGCATATTTTCAGGAGCTACTTATGCATTGTATCCTGAGGTACATTCTACGTCTCCTTTACACCAAATGTCTTCATGGATTTCATTGCATATATTTAAGGGGGTGCATAAGGAGAACTCGGAAGTAAATCAAAATAAAATGAAGGGGGAGAGTATTAAAGATGTGGAAGATGGAAATGGACATATTGTGGCAAACAGAACAAGGAAATATTGACAGAAGAAAGGAGGATAGGAAGGTAGCAGATGTGAAATCAAAATTTGGGCTCCGTTTTTCTTTGGAAAAAATTTTCTAAATGGAAAATGCTTTATACAACTGAAAAATGTTTTCCATGTTTTCTATGGAAAATATTTTCAAATAAGATAACTTTTTATATTATCTTTTGAAGTTTTGTTATATACCTATAAAGCACGGACACTCTTTCAAGCTTAACATATCGGTGTCCGACATGTATTGGACACCGACCCGTCCTAGACACTTGTCCCAATGTGTATAATTGTTTTCCAACATATTTTGGACACGCTCCGGACACGTCCCGACATGTTCTGGACATGTCTCAACATGTTTGGATATGTCCCGGATACGTTGGATACGTTTCAGACACGTTGGATGATTTTATAATTTTTGAAATATTATGGATATTTGATAAATTAAAGAAGTGTGGGGCTATGAGAGAAAAATTTATAAAATATTTGATAAATTAAATATTATGAGTAAGTGTGCTCTTACTTTCTTTTCCACGTATCACAATCCACAATCCACAAATCACCACTCACCTGCTCTTCTTCCCCCCGAGTTCTCTTCCTCTATTTTGTTGAATCAAAGAGTCTAGGCTTTTTGATTCTTAGATTCCATTGCCTAGCTGTTGAATCGAAGAGACTCCATCGCCTATAAATCCACCGAATCCTCTATTCTATTGAATCGAAAAGTCTAGGGTTTTTAGTTTTCATTGCTCAAATTCCATCGCAGGGTCTAGCAAAAGAAATTGAACATGAAGGTAATATTCTCATTTTGTCACTTTTGAATACATTATTCTCACCCTACAATAGGATTTGAATACATTATTCGCATAATATTTCGTTCTTTCGTTGTTCTTCTTTCCTCCTTTTTGTCTCTCTTCTTTTTTTTTCTATCTTTCCATCTGTTGTTTGTCGTTGTTGTTGTTGTTATTATTATTATTATTATAATATACGGTATCAGTATATACAGTAACAACATATAGTAACCGTATTATGCTGCTACTGTTATATGTATTTAGTTTTTCAAAGAAATATTATGTTAATTATTTATTTGTTATTTTAATAAGTTGTTAATATGTCATCTTCTGATGTTGGCACTAGTTTACATTCATCTTGCAATGAAGAAGATAATGATAAACTCTTGTGGATGTTTGTTATAAGATATGACAAGCTTAATGAAGGAGGTGGAAATGTATTTTGGCAATGTAATTTTTACTATCAAATGAAAAAAGTTCCTACACAAAGGTTCGTACTCATTTACTAAAAATGCTCGGTTTGAAAATTAGTTCTTACAAAAAAATGACATCAAATGATATAACAAAAATACAAAAGTTAGAAAATGATGCAAAGGCAAAGCGTTAAATAATACACCAAAAAAGGTCTCTTTGCCCAACCAATTATCATTAGGCAGTGTAGGATCTTTTCAAACCCAATCTTCAATGGGTAGCTTCATTCTAGGAGTGTGTGATATAAAGAGGAGAAAGACAAATGCAAGTGGAGGCTCATCTTCTAATTCTATTTTGAAAGCTTTGAACAGTACGCTATGCCTTCAATTGCATGTTGAGATTACTAGAATATTTTATTCCGCCGGCTTGCCATTTTATTTAGTAAGGAACCCATATTATGTGAGTTTTTATATATTTGCGGTTAATAACTCATTTGTAGGTTATTTGCCACCTGGATATAATATGTTGAGAACTTCATTTTTTCAATAAGAGAAAGCTAATATTGAAAAGTTATTATAACTTAGTAAAGGAATTTGGAAGGAGAAAGGTGAGTATTGTGAGTGATGAGTGGAGTGACTCTCAAAGAAGGCCATTGATTAACTTTATGATCGTTATAGAAGGTGGTCCTATGTTTTTTAAGGTGGTTGATTGTTCGGGAGAAATTAAGGACAAATATTTTATCGTTAATTTGATGAAGGAAGTCATCAAGAAGGTAGGTCCCGACAATGTTGTTCAAGTGATAACTAATAATGCAAAGAATTGTGCAGGTGTTGGGGTATTAATTCATCAACTTTATCCTCATATCTTTTAGACTCGATGTGTAGTCCATACATTTAATCTTGCTTTGCAAAATATTTGTGCTGCAAAGAATATGAAGAGCAATCAAATGGCATTTGATGATTGTTCTTGGATCATATAAATTTTTGATTATTGTTTATCAAAAAATTTATTATGAATCACTCCATGTGATTGTCTATGTTCAATGATTTTATTTTTTTGAAATTGCTTTCGGTGATAACTACTCGTTTTGCCTCGATTGTTGCTATGCTAAAGATATTTAAATTCATTAAGGCGACACTTCAAATTTTGGTTATCAGTGAAGAATAGGGAACGTATAGAGAAGATGATGTGGGAAAAGCTAAACATGTGAAGAAGTTACTCTTAGATGGCATTTGGTGGGATAAGATTGATTATATACTTTCATTTATCCCTCTTATATATGATATGCTTAGGGCTTGTGACACGGATAAACCTTGTCTTCACTTATTTTATGACATGTGGGATACTATGATTGAAAAAGTGAAGATTGCAACATATAAGAATGAAAAAAAGCGGACGGAAGAATTATCCACATTTTATTATATGGTGTACAACATTCTTATTGATCAATGGAGCAAAAACAATACCCCACTTCATTGCATGGCTCATTCTCTAAATCTAAGATAATTAAAATATTATGATTTATTACTTTTGTATTATCTAGTTGTACATTAATTAAATAAAATTGTATTTAAATTTAACAATTTATTTTTTGTTATTACATTTGTAAGGTACTATAGTGATCAATGGCTTAGTGAAAGGCCAAATAAAGTTCCTTCACACAAAGACATGGAAATTTCTCAAGGAAGGATGAAGTGTATGAAAATTCAAGTTCCAAATTCAAAAAATCGAGTTTAAGCTGACATGGAATTTGCTAATTTTTTGTCAATGGCAAATTAATTTACGAATATTGATTCTATTAGTAATAGTTATAGTATTGATCTAAAAAGTTGGTGGGTTGTTTATAGTCCAAGTGCGCCTTAATTTCAATCTTTAGATTTTGTGCAACCATTTTCGTCATCATGTTGTGAAAGAAATTGAAGTGCTTATTCATCTGTTCATTCATTAAGAAGGAATAAAATGATTACAAAATGTGCCGAAGATTTGGTTTTCATTCATAACAATCTTCGCCTACTTTCAAGAAGAAGTCTAGAATATTTGTAAGGGGAGAGTAAGATATGGGATATTTATGGAGATACATTTGATTTACTTGATGATATTGGAGAGTTAGAAATTACACAACTCTTGTTGAATGGGTCAGAGTTAGAGTGTTGTTTTTACCGATAATGGTGATGAAAATGAAGACAATGAAGAAAATGTTGTCGTGGAATCTTGAAAATGATATACTTTTTGTAATTAAGTGTCATTGATGTTTTGTGTTTGTTTTTTTGAAAATTGTATCAATATTATTGTACTTAGATGCATACATACTCCTTTTTTTTTGATATTTTTTTGTATAATATTTGAAAAAGATATATTTTTATTTTACATTTATCATGAAATAAAAGTATTCATTAATTAAAAAAATATAAACCATTATTTTAGTTTACATGTCCTCAATGTGTCGTGTCTTTGATTTATAAAAAATAGCATGTCGATGTCGTGCCATGTCCGTGTCCTATGTCAGTGTCTGTGCTTCTTAGTCGTACACAAGAAAATTATCCAATAAATAGATTAGTGATAGTAATTACTTATGATCATAGATGTTTATGGTAGTTTTTATACCAATATTTTCAGTCAGTAGTAGTATTTCAATCAAGCATTTTCAATCACTTTCGATTGATCATTGATGCTGTGATAGTTCTAGCCGATGCTCGTTGTCAATGGAGGAGTTTGGTCTGGTCACCCGCTAGTGACCGGAAGGAGAGGTTTAGGAGTTGCTTGTCAACAACCGGTGGTGGTCATTCAGTTTCCCGGCTGGCTGGTGATGTTATCTTCTATGGGTAAAAGAATCCATTAATGAGTATTAAGAGTAGGTGGATTTGGAAAATTGATTTCATGTTTTGAATATGAAAAGTCATTTTCTGGAGTTTAGGTTAAGTTTTTTGTTGATCTGAAAAATTATTCTATTGGCTTATTTTCCTATACGTTCTAAACTCAAAAAATAAAAGGGGAAAATATTTTCCCATCTTCCGCCAAACATAAGAAAATACCGAAAACACTTTCTAGCAAATTATTTCCCATGAAAAAAATGGTGCCTTGATGTAAGTTGTTGCCGGGACTTTATCCTTGGATGTACATCATCCATTGTTCCATGCAACTTGTAGCAAGTCTTTTACCTCGCCTTTTACCAATTCTCGTATCAATTCTCCTCATTCTCTTGTTTTCCCATTGTTAGTCCTATTGATTCTCATACTCCGAATGACCTCAATCTTCTGGTGGTTGTAATTAGTAAGGTAGGGGGTATCAAATATCAAACTTCTCTCCCAGTTTTCTATTTGTCCCTTAATAGATTCAAATATTGGCACATATGTATCGGTATTAGGGCCTCCCGATATTGATATTTCTTAATACTATAACAATATCACGATATGATGCCATATTAGTGATATATTCCGATATATTAGATATCGATATATCAACCGATATGGTCCTACGAGCTTACAATCCTCAGAAATTTTTTCTTTCCTACATATCTGTTACTATATATATATTATTTGATACCGATGCCAATTTTTTCATTTGTGTGTCTATCACGTCCCAAAATCAATAGCTTTTTTATCCAAAATTCACTAAGATCCAACAAAAAACCCTAAAATCGGGTCAAACGTGAACGAACCAAATCCAAAGTAATGAAAGACCACATCTCACAGTGGGTATAAAATCTAACTGAACTAATTCTATTTAATCTCCAAATAATAATAATTATGAAACATGTTCAAATGTCTAATATATGTCCAATATATATTTGCAAATTTTATACGCAAAATCTAATATATGCCCAATACATATTAAATAAAGTCCAAATATGATTTCGTACGTAAAATTTACAATTTGTATACTAATGCCAAAAATAGTTCTAAGTACGAAATCATCTAAAGGTTCAAAATTTTAAATTCTAAATCCAAAATTGGATAAATCCGAATATCATTTGAAGAATGCAAATCTCACAGAAATCAAATATCTCAAATATTAAATTATATGTAAGTAAAATTTTGAAAATCCAAAAGCATGCTAAAATAGAGAACCAAGGGTTAAAAGGACAGCTTTGAGAAAGGGTTATACATAATCCTGGTAACATTAGGTTATAACATACTATTTAACCCTGTAGGCGGGCAGTCTATAAATTATTTCCCATAGATGGGATCAAACGTCACTTTTTTTGCCACCTGTGGATAATAGGTGCAATTTTTAAGTTCATCTAAATATATTAAAATGTCTGAATATATTATTTCATGCAATTTCTTACGATGGTTATTAAGAAAATATCAAATTGGGTGATTCTATAATAAAATATTTAAAATTTTTTCTCTCTATAGGAAAAGTATAAAACTTTTTACTCTATAGGAAAGTATAGATATTAAATAAAAAATAAAGTTTGGTCTAAAGTACATATATGAACTATCATATGCAATGCTCAAATACACAATCTCATGACTTTTATTTTACAAATATTCATGTATGTAGATATAATACTTTAAATATTCGCTTATTTTGTACAAAGCAGGCAAAATCTTTAAATGTTTGATAAAACTTAAACAAAATCTTAAAATATTTAGTGAAAACCAAATGCATGCAATGGCAATCAAAGTGGGGAAGGTAAAGGCTAGATGCATGTATATCAAAACAAGAAACGTTGATAAAATCAAAGGATTTACTAATAGACCAAAAAACGAATTTAGAATAATTGCTTTGAAATTCTAATCTTGTAGATCTGACTCCTAAAGGCTCCAAAATCTCATTATTTTTCTTTCTCTCTCCTTGTCTTCTTTCTATCCTCTTTTCCCTCTCTCTTTTCTCTCTTCCTGCGAAATGACCTAAAATAGTGTGTGCAAGTCCTTTTAAATACAATCGGTGCACTTGTGCTTAACAGGTGCATATCAAACACCATTCTAAAACCTCATTCGCACACAAGCACTGCATTAGGTGTGGCTCAAGCGCTAACCAATATATTTAAACTGCATATGAGCACTGCATAAGCACGGTTCAGGTGCCACTAAATCTACTCAAAACATGCATGAGCGCAACTCAGGCAACAAGCTTGGTTCTCAAAAATTAAAATTCTCCTCAATTTCTATTATACAATTGTTTTCAGATTGGCCTATAATTATATCAATGATATCATAAATCTTATAGGGCGTTACAGTGTCCCTCCTTTAAAGCATTTATAATCCATTTATCTTTTGTTTTTGTGTGGTAGTAGTGGAAACGTGCGGTATGAGAGACACTCTGGTAAAGGATAATACATGGGATCTTAATACACTTCTGGCTGTGTAAATGTCAGTGGATTGCAAATAGGTGGTCACCATCTGATTTGCTGCAAGTGAGATGATTGATTGATGGCAAAGGGATCTACTCGGACTCAACATGTTTTGGTCGGGAGGAATTGGGGGGAATATGTATTGACAGTTATATTTATTTTCACCTTACTCCCATTATGTCATTTGGTTGCAATATGATGCCTGGGGATAATTATTTCGCATGAATGTTTATTATGAAAGAAGTGAGAATATGTTACCGCTCAATATATGGAGAAGGGATCTTGAGTGGAAATTGGAACATGTGAAAAATAGCAGAATCAATTATCAAAATTGCGATAAAAAATAAGATTTAGAATCTACCAAATCAGAAAATTAGAGTTCTATTGGAAACTCTTAGATACAGGCTGTTAATAAAATTCAAGGTAATTAAACTAATAAGTTACCACTAATTTATAAGATAAGACCAGAAGTTTTCCTACAAGATACAATTAAATCTCAGTTAATTTTGCCCTATTTCCTAATGCCTTGAACCAGCCAAAAGTGGTTGAGCGAGGGAGGGTTGGGTGGCTTCCTTAAAGGAATTCCCATCTTCCTTCTCCCTTTTTAATTCAAAGTGGTTGAGGGTTGATTTTTTTAATTCCACTTTTCATTTCATCAATAGTTGCCAAGTCATCACATGTAGTGGCCACATTATCTTGTTCTTCATCAACTTGGATCGTATCAGAATAACCAAATAAATGTATGGGATGTGTTTATTTATTGCCAGACAAGTATGAATTATTAATTACCAGCTTCACCCTTTTCACCACCGCTCCTACCATGGATTGATATCCCTAGCTACCTGCAGGTGCTGGCCCACTTCCTGTGACCCCCGGTGTTGGCCTAACTCCAGCAACTGACTGCCAACACTGACCCAACTCAGGCATTTCCCATCAATGCCGGCCAATGAACTGGTCCTCACAGAGTCAATTGCTGCCATGCTCTGCCCTTCAGCCACTGTTGTGGCATTCCCACCTTATTTTCTGGATGTAATATATATTCCTCGTATGAACCAAACAATATATTACTTATTATTTCCTTGTTCTTGGGAATATTGATGCAGACATCACATCAAATATTTTAAGAAATTTTAGAAAATATTATGATTTTATTGACTTTTATTTGTTTTACTTATTGGATAAGATTCTAGTTTGATTTTATTGTGATTTCTTCTAGTTTGATTTTATTTTATTATGATTTCTTATTTTTAGCAACTGATAATTTATTATCGAATTATCTTAGGCCCAGTATTTCTCTTTATAAAGACCCTATCCTCTAATTTTTGGATGATTGATGAATGAATGAATGAATGTTTTGAGAAATCGAATGCAATTGGCTATTCGTGACTTCTTCCCTCTACCCCTTAGTTTGACCTCTGTCTTATTTCTACCCATCTAGTCTTTATTCTTGTCTCTACCCTTGTATTGTTCTTCTCTCTACTTTTTTCCTCCCCCACATTAAATTGGTATCAGAGATAACATCCTACCCTTTTGCCTTCAGCAACGACATCATCCCCCCTACATCAAATACTCATTCCTAGTAATTTTTATTGCAGTCCTACATTATTCCCTTTTAGCAACCGATGGCCCACTACATAATAGATTATCAAGAGACATTTGCTCCAAGGCCA
Source organism: Nepenthes alata (assembly GCA_028571085.2). Lineage (NCBI taxonomy): Eukaryota > Viridiplantae > Streptophyta > Magnoliopsida > Caryophyllales > Nepenthaceae > Nepenthes > Nepenthes alata. Next base: position 2,412 of record JAOVVI020001243.1, on the reverse strand, counting down.
TTATGCCATCCAATCCAAGTCCTATCCTTGTCGGTGATTGTTAGGGTTTTCAACTATTAAGTGCGATTCTACCTTCCTCCATGTAGACTTGAAACATGAGGTGCAATGTAAGTGGTGATGATATGAGGGAATATATGCATCTGTTAAGCTTATTTGATCTGAGTTTTGAAGGAAGCTCATTTTCACTTGGAGCAATTATCATAACCTAGCTGTGGTTCTTATCAAAAAAGCGATCAAAAGTACGTGTCAAGATAACCCATAGTCTGAATATCTGAAAACTTTTGCGTGCATTGTATGTGTTATTTGGGATAATTCAGCGGAAGGAAGAAAGTCTTGCAAGTTCTTTAATGTCTAGATGGAGGTGGGAAAGTTTGAGCAGATAGTGAAAGACTAAAACCGCAAAGAATTGTAAGGGAACTTAAATAAATGTTATCATATTTTGTCTAATTTTCATGATAATGGTTGAGGCTAGACAGAGATGAGTTATGATACAAAGACCAAATTCTGATCGAGTCACCAATGAACTGTTATTTGAAGTTCAAATCGATGCAAGGCAAGATTGCCTTGTCAGTCTTGGAGGCTGAAAAAAAATTTTTTGAGGTCAGGATTGGAGGATCTATTTGCCCCTTTATTATGGCTATCAGGTACCTAACAAGGAAGCTGAGAGAGCTGGGAAATTGTTTGGCTGCCATTGCTAATGCAAAAAACATGAAGTTTTGTAGATGACTCAATAATAGAAGATGAAACTTGTACAATAGTAAAATTGCTCAATTGTAATCCGGAGATTTTGGGTTCAAATCATAGAAACAGGGCCTTCCTGACACTACTTGATGTGGGAGTCTCCTTCACAGAGTCCCTATTTTTAGATAACTTGTTGATAGAGGATGAACATTGACACAAGAGTAAGATTGCTCAATTGTTGCCTGGACATTATGAGTTTGAACCACAGAAACAACCTCTTTATAGTTTAGTGATAAGGCTGAATGCATCAACTTTCTACATTCTATATGATGTGGGAGCTTTGCGGAGCCACCATTCTTAGATCACGTGCTAATGTTCTGAGTCGTTATGCTCTGTGGATCACTCTGGAGCCATGATCATTGCTAGAAAATCAAGGAGTATCGGGCTGTTCATGTGCTTTTAATTAAGCATGTTTTCTGTTTCCAACGAATTGGAAAGAGGAAGACCAATAATTTTTTCGACAAAGAAGTGCTGAATTGTTCGGCCAATATGGTCGAATTGCTTGCATTTTGTGCATTGCACCAAGGCTTCATCTTCAACAACTGAAAAAAAAGGCAAAGTTGATGGAGATGGAGACCAAGCCATTACTTGTATTGAACTGCGGTGGTTTAAAGTGGTCTCTTCACTTAATGAGTGGACTGCCTTGAGAGAGTATCTGAACATGAGTCTCTCTCAATTTCAGCCGTTTATCTGAAAATATATGGCTGATATTTAACCAGTTGATTTTAATAGATTTTAAATTCTTTTAAAAAATAATTAAATCATAACCGTCCATTTTCTAATTTTCTCCCAACTCAACTGTGCTTATAGAGTATATGATTGTTTCCCTCTATAATTTCTCTATATGCTTCGATGCTATTGTTACAGAGGATAATTTCTTCTGCTGCTTGTGATGCTGCCCTCATTATTATTGCTATTCTATCTACATGCTTTTTTTTTTTCTTTCATATTTTCTGTCCATTTGCTAAAAGGAGATGCTTGTTTATTTTTGCAGTGGATTTGCCTAAGCAGCTCAATTAATGTTCCTCCCAGAAATTAGGCTCTCTTATCCTTCACATGGTTGAGAATATTTTAAAATAATAACCAGTAGATATTGAAACAATATTTCAATGTATTATTTTCATTTATTTTTCTACATTTTAAGGACAAATTTCAACTATTGGGAGAATAAATAAAGTTAATATTTCAAAGGACCATAACAGAACTCCTCTCTAATAGCTTCCCCCTCAAATATAGATAAAAATATCAGCTGATATACCTGATATTTATTGACCGTTCATGTAAGTTTACGATTCTTAGATTTTTTTCCTCTAATATATTAGATATCGATTTGTATTATTTGATATGACCGTAACTGATATCGATACTGACACTGATATCTTTATTTGATGTATCGATGAATGTCTCCTTTTTCATTTTGTAGAAGGGTTCCGAGATTCAGGCGGCCAACGCGATTCAGGCCATATTAGTTGCCGGGCACCGCTGATTTTGCCTCATTTGAAGAACTCCAAATTCATGTGCTTCCATCTCAGAACCTAAGAGGAGAAAAGAACTGGTAAACCACACTAGTGTTTGCCCATATTGAGTTGTTTATTACTAAGCAAAATACTTCTTAGTTTGCAAAGTATCTGCAAAGAGAAACTTGTCACCCCATGAAGAAAGAAAAAAAAA